>JAIWZP010000083.1:0-96663 GCA_025201375.1 Gongronella butleri | reverse complement strand
TGACGCGTGAATCGGCGAGAAACAGGGCTGGCTCGTGACAACAACATTCTGCAAGTTTCGTGTTTTTCGTCAAGTTTCGACAGCAGCCTGATGGACCGCGTTTTTTTTTTCGAATGCTTTCCTAAAAGAAACGTGCAGAAATGACTGAAAATAAATTATCTTTGACCCAGATCCGACGATCAGGTTTGAGCAACAAAAGCACGGTCAAAACGTGTCATGTTTTGCCAATTTTCCATTCAATTTTCGACGTGTCGTCACTCGTGTCACCAACAATGCAATCGGAGCCTCGTTATTTTCAAACCAACGCGCAAGTCGCTCGTCATCATGCTGAGGGAAGCGTCAGTGCGGTCCTAGGACGCGTTCCTGCGCTGCCAATATGATAGCGTGCAAGTTCAATCTAAAAATGTCCATTGCTTGACAACGCTGACGTGGACAGTGCTGTCTTTTGACCTTTCGCCGTTTCTGCATTGGGCTTCTCGTCTTCAAGTTTGGCGCGATTTTGAGAAACTTGATTTTCAATTTTGGCCTGTTGTAGCTCGCAACGTCAAATTTTGAATTGCAGTGCACTCCTATGATGGTTTGATGGATGACGTCTGCCAATATTTGACACCTATTCGGAGCTCACAGTTTTGCACTCTTCCCACTGGAACGCGTCTTGGAAATTACAAAACACCTACTGTATTGATGAACTGAGGGAAAAAATCGAGGTAAAAAAAAACAAATTTTACTACAGTTTTTCGCTGTTTTTTCTGCCCGTTTTCGCTGCTGTACGCCTGTGAAACTGATTTCGTTTGGAAGAGGGGCGCATCACGCATTTCTGGTTCTCCTAGGAATCCATTTGACATTTGCAGACAGGATGGAGCCCATCATCGTGGTTTAAAACGTAGTTCGCCCTTTTCAATTACATATTTTTTGGTGCACTTGGCATCCTGTGTCCAAAATCCACAATAACAATCTGTCTTAATTACCCTTGAAATCAAGTTAAGATGCGATGTTATGCAATTAAAAAAAACGCAGTGATGTATTGTGAACACGCGAAAAAATCAGTTGTTTATACAGTTGAAACGAAATGAGGAGAGGAAAGTGGGAATTACAGTAATGCAAAAAAAAAAAAAAAAAAAAAAAAAAAAAAAAAAAAAAAAAAAAAAAAACGAACAAGCAATAAGTGACGATGGTAATGAAGAGAATTGATATCGAGAGACAGGCATTTGATGAGAGCAAGGTATAAAAATCAATCAGCAGTAAGTCGGGGTCGGGTCCTGCGTGCAGGTGTCTCGGCGGCGTTTGCGGCGCGCTTCTTCTTCTTCTTCTTGATGCGAGCAGGGCTTTTCGTGGTGACAAGCTTGCAGCTTCTCTTCGGAATACCATGCATCTTTTTGTATTTGGCACGGATTTTCCTGGTTTGCTCCTCTGTGACATGCGTGGCGTCTTTCCAAAGAAACCGGTGAGGGAAAAAGCTGGTTGGATCATTGATAAAGTACTGGAACTTATTGTGTTCTTGATTTTCATGCGCAAACATGAATCGACAATCCCGCAACGTTCGGCCATCTTCCAGAAGAATGTCATCGCTGTTGTTATCGGCAGCTTCAGACGCATCTTGCGGCGAGTCATTGAGCGAGGCAGGGGCAGAAGCGGGCGTGTCTTGTGGGGCAGGCGCGTCGCGGAGCGGGGCAGGGGCAGGGTCAGAGGCGGGCATGTCTTGCGGGGCAGGCGCGTCGTGGTCAATTTGGGGGCGCACAAAAGGGGCGTCTGGATCCATGCGAAATATTTTCAAGTTTGCACGCAAAATTGCCTGTCTGTCGTCTGGGGACCATGTGGCGGACGCGCAAGCAGCAAAACTGACACTCTCAGGCCAATTATGCACATAGAGATCCTTATTCTGGCCAAGGTCGACAGGGTCCACAAAGAATCGCTGCCAAGGGATTAAGTTGTGCTTGACGTCAATTTTTTCTAAAAAATACAATGGAATTAGTTTGAAACATTAAAAATGAATTACTCACCAAGCAGGCCTCTGATCTTTTCACGCGCTTTCATTGACGACCCTTTGAGCTTCGCAGGCACCACAGGGTCACCTGCAAAAAAAAAAAAAAAAAAAAAAAAAAAAAACAATTTCAAGCGAGTTCATCCTTGCTCACTGACGCTCACTTGATTTTCCGAGCACAGCGTGGTAGATATGGCGTCCAAACGCGATGTGTGGCGAGACTCGTTTGCCTCCTGTCTCAGGTTTCATCAAGTCCATTATCTTCACCAAAAAGCTTCTTGCGTGCTCTAATGCCAAAAAGAACATGTTTTTTGGTTAATACAAGCTTTAAAAAAGAGAGAAGCAGTAATTTACCCCCACTCACAATCAAAGGCTTGTGTAATTTCTTGCTGCCATTTCTTGCATTGCCAGACGCCATGCAAAAAAATGCTTCTACTCCCATGGAATTGATATCCTTCATTGCATTATTGATGACAATTCGTCTCTACGAGTAAATCGAGTCAAATAAAATAAGATTGAATAAAATGCAAAGGAAATCGTTACAAGAAAGACGATGTTGACTCCGCACACACATTCTCTGAGGCATTTTATTACCCTGTTGATGTACTTGCGGCGCAGGCTCATACTGTCCCGCTGAGTCGCTTGCCATTGTAAAACATAGCTCCATTTTTCAGCCTTTGATAAGCGGCTATAGGCAGTGGCGGAATATGCTATAATTGATATTAGTGGGATGATTATTTGCTTTTGAAAAAAAAATTACAGTAGCGCTTCCGCTTTCGCATAGCCTGATAGGCATTATATGGGTTGTTGCCACGGTTTCCAGAAGCCATTGGCGAAATTGTATCGCCCTCCTCGCCTTCTAAAGCAGCTGCCAACTGATCAAGAACAAAGACGCCTTCAGCGACCTCGCAATGCTCAGCAAACACCTCCACAGTAGACCCCAAAATGGGCGAGAAGTCTTGCCAGAATTTAGCAGGCAATTCGATGTTTTTCTGCAACGTAAACATGATTTCGTCGACATTCATTTGAATCATGATGATGAACAAAAAAAAAAAAAAAAAACAAGAACAAGAAAGAGAGAAAGAGAGAGAAACACAAAAAAAAAAAAAAACGCGTTTCATTGTCGTGGCCGGAGATACAAAAGGGGACAGCAATAAAAGGAGGCAGTGGCACCTTGGGGTGCGGGCTCATCGGGGTATGGCGGTCCGGCGGAGCTGTGGACCAATGGGAGGGAAGGTGTGGGGAGGTCAGGACGGAAAGAGTGGTGCAAAGGTTCCAAGAAGAGCTGAAACCTATTCAGGTGGGCCACTTACGACGGGTTTCAAAATCCGCCTTGTATTCTAAATGGTACCCCCTTATGGTAAGATGGCCTCAAATTTTTCCATTTTCCAATCCATGACTGTGCCCCTGGGAAAATCCGTGAGTTTCGAAAATGGTCGTAGTGCGCCATCTAAATGTTGTAGCGCCACAAGAGTGGGCTCTTTTGAACGAGAACACGGCGGAGTCGCTGGTCTTACCAGCTGATTCCTTTTAAATGGTGAACTCATTGACAAACGACCAAAGGCAATAAAAAACGCTCGAAAAATGATTTTCTTCTGAAACGCCAAACTAATCTTCATTTTTATGCATGTCACGCGACAAACAAGCACCCTGAAAAATGTAACCAAATATTAACAAAGTATTAAAAAAGTCGGCCACCCACTGGCGGCTTTTATATCTTATGAGCTACGAAAAATAATGAACATTTTTTGGACGCATCACCAGTAGTAAGAGTCGTCACCTGCGGAATCGTGGATTCAAAAGTTGTGTCTTGTCAGCATGATTTTTTTTTTTGATTTTGCCCATTTTGGTGCGTTGTGATGTGATTCACACTTACTAGAACTCTCGTCGTATCTATATACATATGTGTTTTCATATCCGTATCCATCTGTGTCGTCATCTGTGTCGTCATCTGTGTATTCATCTGTGTATTCATCTGAGTAGTAACCTGTGTGTCAAAAAGAATCGATGAGTTCAAAAGGTTGCATCTTTTCAACCTAAATTTGTCCGCCTTGGCGCGTTGTAAGGTGTTCTTACTAGAGCTCTCGTGGTCAAAATAGTCATTTGTAGTCCTGACAAGCGGTTCATAGTTATAGTCGTATAATTCGCCACGCGTCCCAGCGTCGGAGTGGTTGTTGACCACAATGGCATCAAGAATTCCACCACGGAAACCAGCTTCCCAGTCGCCCCAGGCGTCATCTAATCGCTCGAGTATAAATGCAAAGCTCTCTTTGGCCTTGTATACGTGTCTCATGGCGCGCGCAATGTTGTTGTCTAAAAGACATGGTTAAAAATCACCGAAAAATTGGAATTGACGCGTCTTGTTTCTCACCAGGATCGAATTGTTCATAAACGTGCATGGTCTGTCGCTGCATGTTTCGCTAAATGATGCAAAAAAAAAAGTAAGTAGACGCAGCATGGCAAGCACGCATTCAATCGTATTTTCGTTCTTTTTTTTTACAGTTTTTGGGATCGTGTTCTCAATTCCCACCGTGATCATTTGGCTTTCAAAGTCAAACGTAGAGTAGTATTCCAAAAAGCCATAGAGCAGCTGACTGAGCATAAAGTTGTCCGCATCAAAGATCTAAAAAAAAAACGAGAGAAAAGATGGGTATGATGGACGCGTTGGACGCCCGTGCCGCGAGCACACAAGCTTACTATGAGGTAATGCACGATGAGAGCGAGCAGCACGTAGCTTGCTAGGCCGCCATGGCCTGAGCTCATGACTCGAATATTGCTGTTGCCATCGTCGCCCTCGTCGACGCTGATTAGCGCGTGCTTGATGACGAGGAACAATGGCTTTGCTTTGGGGAATGAACGCAGCCACCTGGATGTTTGAAATGAGCTGTCAAGACAGCCATTCAGTGTCACATCCGCAGAAACCTGTAAGTCCGGCACATGGATCCTGAGAAAAGGCACCTAATCGTAAAAAAAACAGGGGATTGCATGAGATATGCCGATTGCGCCTCATTCCCCTCTTTTTTTTTTTTTTTTTTTTTTGTTTTACACGGGCTGTCCGATAGGTGATCATGTCGTCCTGTTCACACACTTGGCGGGCCACGAGCTCACGACGCAAGCCTTGGAAAAACTTCTTAATGTTGACGTCCGTGTCAAGACGGACATTCATGTCAATGTCGCTATCGGGCAGTGCTAAGCCGGTTTTGAAACTGCCAAACGGGACGACGCTGATGCCTTCCATGATCTCACGGATTTCCTCCAGAATCCATCGGCGTGCATGCTTTTCGCCTTTTGTAGGCGCAATGTAATGCTCAAAGTCGATGATTTCGTCCTGCAGACGTTCAAGGATTGGTGCAGTTTCGCAATCGAATTCTGGCATACCTGATCCCCACATTTTGCGATGTTGTAAGGCAGCGAAACGCAAAAGAAAACAAAAAAGAAGGAGAAAAAAAAAAAGGCAAAAGTGGGCAAGGTGCCTAGATCCATTTGTTGACACTTCCTGACAGGGACGTCTCGGATTGGTGCAACATTCAGAGTCAACAGTGTTTCGTTTCACTTTAGCCTTGTGGCTGTACCTTTTTTTTTTTATTACGCGCTCCTGTTTTTACCAAAATATATGCTAATCCTGTACAAATCCATTTCCCTGGAATTAAATGCAACTCGATGGTATCATTGTCATCATTCAATGCAATAGCTACAATCGAGTGCCGGTCGTTCATTGGCTAAGAATCTCGTGCAATCACCAAAAAATGCAAAAACACTTTCAAAATCAATGTCAATAAAAAAAAGTAGCAAAGGCGACTTTGCCACCCAAAATATCCGAGTTCCATGAATATTACTGCAATTTTAATGGGCCATCATGATAAAAAAAGGTGAAAAAAAAGATGGTATGTGCACGAATTTGATCTTTTTAGCGACATTTTCTAGCATGGGGGACCAGGGCGGAATTGGAGCGGCGTCTGAACTTGCTAGCGGGTCAGCTGACCAACAGTGACGAAGAGACGCTTTTTTCGTCGCCCTCTCGGTCTCTTTCCTTCTTCTTTTACTACGTTTTTTTCTTTTCTTTTTCTTTTTTCTTTTTTTTTCATATGCTTTTCCTCTTGGTATTTGCTTTACTCGCACTTTTGCCGTGGGTTCTTGCTGTGCCGACGAGCATCCACGCGCCGGGGTACTGTGCGATGCGCGGGCAGTGTGTGACGAGCGCCTTTGCGAATCTTCCTTGCGTGGACAATACGCGTGCGTCAGCGCCGTCGGACGGGCTGCGGTCGCAGCTTGTTGCGATGTGCGGCAGCCAATTTGCGACTGGGGACGTGTGTTGCGACGATGCGCAATGGAACGACCTTGTGGACCAGGTGAAGCGCGCGGAGCCGATGATCATGTCGTGTCCGGCGTGCTGGCGCAATTTTTTACAATTTTGGTGCGCATTTACTTGCTCTGGCGACCAATCGACGTTTGTCAACATCACGTCGGTGTCTGAGCATGCCAAGGGTACTGCCGTGGAGCAGACAGACTTTTGGGTGGATGACGCGTTTGGTGCAGGATTCTTTGACAGCTGCAAAGACATCAAGTTTGGTTCTTCCAACGGATATGCGATGGATTTCATTGGCGGTGGCGCGGACAATTGGCTAGACTTGGTACGATATATGGGCCAGAAGCGGCCCCTTCTCGGCAGCCCCATCCAGATTGATTTCCCCTATACGCCAAACAATACACGCGGCATGGTTCCCTTTGCCGACGACCCTCAATCCTGCAGCCAAGGACCCAACAAGTGTGCTTGCGTCGATTGCGATGCAGCATGCCCCGTTCTCCCTCCTACGCCGCGCGATCAACCAGAATGCCACGTCGGCGCCTTGCGGTGCTGGAGTTTCGCCATGATCACCACCTATGCCGGTATCCTCGTGCTTGCTGCCGCTTGGTACGTGCTGCATCGCCCGTCGGACCGCGTGAAAAGATGGATTCATCGCTTGGCCGGCCAATACGATCGTGTTGCACTGACCGACGACACGGAATTGCCAGAAAATAGCGATGAAGAAGACGAATTGGTCGATGACGACGAAAATCCTGCAGATACGCGACTTTTAGACGATCCCGACCACACGCCGCGACACTATTGGCTGAATTCGCATCTGCAGCGCTTCTTTTACCGCCAAGGTCTATTGTGCGCGCAGCATCCCTGGATCGTCATTGCATTGTCCCTGATTTTCGTGATTGCTTGTTCCTTTGGATGGACACGCTTTGCCGTTGAGCAGGACCCCATTCACCTGTGGGTATCGCCTTCATCTCCAGAGCTTGCGAATAAGCACCATTTCGATACCCATTTTGCCCCCTTTTACCGCACCACGCAGCTGTTCATCGTGAGCAAAGACGATGACGCGCCTGTTCTCAGTGCCGACACGCTGCAGCAGCTCTTTGATTTGCAAGACGAGATCAAGACCATGCGATCCGACGCGCACGCGCTGCAGCTCAAGGACGTGTGCTTCCACCCCAATGGCGATGCGTGCATCGTGCAATCTGTCACGGGCTATTGGCAAGACGCGTCCATGTTTGATCCAAACACATGGCGCGACGATCTTGATATGTGCGTGTCACAGCCGTCGCTGTGCTTGCCAGACTTTCAATTGCCGCTCAAGCCGCAGATGGTCCTTGGCGGCTACAATGGCACCGACTACTTGAATGCCAAGGCCTTGGTCGTCACATACGTCTTGCGCAATTCCCTCGATGTCGATCAGATCGCCAAATCACAGGATTGGGAAAACACGCTTCTGCGCACCATCTTGGAGCCATTGGCCACGCGACCCGAGTGGCAGCACGTTCGCATCAGCTTTTCCACAGAGGTACAGAACCAAAAAAAAAAAAATTGCCAGACAAATTCATGTTTTTTTTTTTTTTGGGTAGACGTCGCTCGAGCAAGAGCTGAACAAATCGAGCAACACGGATGCAATGACGGTGGTGATCAGCTACGTGGTGATGTTCTTGTACGCGTCGCTTGCACTTGGCAAATGGGCGAGCGGTCGCCGCTGGTTCGTGCAATCCAAGTTTACGCTTGGCATTTGTGGCATTCTGATTGTCATCTTTTCCGTGTCGACGTCTGTGGGCTTGTTCTCGTTGACGGGCCGCAAGACCACGCTGATCATTGCCGAGGTGATCCCCTTTTTGGTGCTTGCCGTCGGTGTCGACAACATCTTCATCCTTTGCCACGAATTCCAGCGTTGTCAGGAGCATGGCGACGCGATTGAGCAGGCAGCAGCAAAGACTCTCGGTAAAATGGGCCCTAGCATCCTTTTGAGCTCCCTCAGCGAGACCATTGCCTTTGGCCTTGGCGCCCTCGTCACCATGCCCGCCGTCAGCAGCTTTGCCATGGTCGCCGCCATTGCTGTCTTTGTCGATTTCTTGCTGCAGGTCACTTGCTTTGTCTCGTGCATGGTTCTCGACGCCCACCGCGCTCAGGTAATATTTGTGGAAAGAGAGGAAAAGGAAAAAAAAAATGGAGGACAAAAAGAGAAAGAAAAAGAATGGAGAAAAAAACGAGAAAAAAATGCCAAGACTGACCTTGAATTTCTTGAAAAAAAAAAAAGGCTGGTCGCGTCGATTGCGTGCCATGTGTGCGTGTGCGCGACGTGCCAATGGACAACAAGGACGGATGGTTCGAATTGATTTGGCAGCAAGGGTTTGTGCCTGTGGTGCTGTACCCGCGTACGCGTGTGGCGGTGTGCCTTGGCTTCCTGGGTGTGTGGATGGCAAATTTGGCGCTTGTGCCGCAGCTGCCGCTTGGCCTAGACCAGCGCATTGCCCTGCCGTCCGACTCGTACTTGGTGCCGTATTTCAACGACATGGATCGCTACTTTAACGTTGGCCCGCCCGTGTATTTCGTGGCCAATGGTAATCTGACGGCACACAATGAGCAGCGCGACGTGTGCGGGCGTCTGCCGGGGTGCAAATCCACGTCATTGGCCAATGTGCTCGAGCAAGAGCGCAAGCGGCCCAACGTGTCATACATTGGCGAGCCCACGAGTGTATGGCTCGACGACTTTTTGCAATGGCTGAATCCCAGCGTTGGGTGCTGCCGGCGAAAGAAGAACAAGGAGCCGTTGACGCTGTGCGGGCCCTGGGATGACGACAGCCAGTGCGAGCCGTGCTATCCTCAGTTGGACATCAGCAACATGGACAGCTTGCCGCAGGGCCAGGCATTCCTGGATCTCTTTTCCATCTGGATCAAAATGGCCCCGGATGAAGATTGCCCGCTCGCAGGCAAGGCAGCCTATGGCGACGCCATTGTCGTCGATGCAAAGGACACCGCCATCAGCACGTCGCATTTCCGCACATTCCACACGCCATTGCGCACGCAGGACGATTTCATCCAGGCGTACGCGTCGGCACACCGCATTGCCACGCAATTGACCGATGCTCTCCGCATGGACGTATACCCATACTCGGTCTTTTACGTGTTCTTTGAACAGTACGCGCAGATCGTGTCCATGGCCTACCAGCTGCTCGGCACCGCCATCATTTCCATCTTTGTCGTCACCAGTGTGCTGCTTGGCAGCCTGCGTTGCGGCGCCATTGTGATGGTTGTCGTCGGCATGATCCTCACCAACGTCATTGGCACCATGGTCCTGTGGGACATCAGCCTCAATGCCGTCAGCCTCGTCAATCTCGTCATCTGCGTCGGCATCAGCGTCGAATTCTGCTGCCACATTGCCCGTGCCTTCATGGTCGCCAATGGCTCGCTACTCGCTCGCGCACGATCCAGCCTGGCGCATGTTGGTAGCTCCGTGCGTCTCAAAATAATTGAGGGTGGAGTGGGGTGAGATGATGCAGCGTTCTAATCATTAATTTTCTTGATTTTATTAAGGTGTTTTCCGGAATCACCCTCACCAAATTTGCGGGCATCATTGTCCTTGCTTTTACTCGATCCAAGATCTTTGAAGTGTACTACTTTAGGATGTGTAAGTGCCCAGGAACAAGAGAAAAAAGAAAAAAACGAAGCATGGCTTATGATATTCACCTTTATCGATTTTTGTGCTACAGATTTGGCCATTGTGATTTACGGTGCGCTGCACGGACTTATTCTCTTGCCAATCTTGCTCAGTCTCGTTGGTGGCAAGGGCATGTCCATCCTAGCAGAGTTTGACCAGGAGGGCATTGCATGGATCCACCAGGCCCTGCTGACTGACGATCGCGATAGCTTTGACCAGGTGCTAATCACTGACATGCCATCATCGGTACGTGATCGATAGACCTGTTTGTGTAGTATACGTAGGAAAGTTGGTATCATACGTTAAAGTAATAAAAATGCTGTGTTTCTATGATGCCACAATACTGTATTCCGTTTGGACAAACCGGATTTTGGAGGATTTTACAGTACACGCAAACAATCAAAGCATTTGATCCGTCTATTCATACAGTATTTTTCAAAATCAGTGGACAGAACACAGAAGCTGGTGCGTGCTATCGTTTTAATACGTGCACTGTGCAGCATACCTACATCGCGCTACTGTACGCTGCACAAAAAAAAACAACGTACTGTACCTTCACTGTACCGTCCCCTACCAAAAAAAGTGTCCCCTAGTCAATTTTTCTGCAGTGTCAGCCGTAAAATTTATCACTTTAATCTCATCTGTATTGATCAATAATGGCTCCAATGACATGAAATTTTATACAAACAATGGTTTGGAGGTATAAAAAAGACTCTAAAATTATAAAATGAATATAGTGAGCAGTTTTTGAAAAAGAGCAAAAAAGGTGAACCTGACGCGTCACGCGACGCGACGCGTACCCAAGCATATACAATGGCCTGTGGAGATGAATTGACATTATGAATCAATGTCTCCAAATTTTTCTGAGACAATCATGTAGATGTCTCATTATTTTTGTCAATTCATTTTAGGGCACATGCGTCATGCCGGAGCGTAGCGTGCCAATTGGTCAAATTGTCACTGTGACGCGTCGGACGCGTCATTTGCCGCGATTTCCTTAGTGTGACCGTGATGCCTTACCTGGTTGATATAATCACAACTACTCAATAGTATCCACTCTTAGGCTTTCAAATTAAATGGTTATCATATTTTCAAGCCAACAAAGAGATTAAATTTGTTTGATAGAGATATAATCCTTTTTCCATGGTTTTTTGATGCTTGGCGCGTCACAGTGACAATTTGACTAATTGGCACGCCGCGCTCCGGCATGACGCATGTGCCCTAAAATGAATTGACAAAAATAATGAGACATCTTCATGATTGTCTCAGAAAAATTTGGAGATATTGATTCATAATGTCAATTCATCTCCACAGGCCATTGTATATGCTTGGGTACGCGTCGCGTCGCGTGACGCGTCAGGTTCACCTTTTTTGCTCTATTTCAAAAACTGCTCACTATATTCATTTTATAATTTTAGAGTCTTTTTTATACCTCCAAACTACTGTATGTCCAACGCGTCGCCACGTCTTTCTCGTCCAGGTAGTAGCCCTCACCCCACCATGTCCAGCGTGACGATCGTCCCTTTGTTTCGCATGACTTTTGCTCACGACAGCCCGGTGATCGCATCCACGATCCAATCCTGGACCGACAGCATCATGGAGCACGTCATCCGTGACCCGCCCGCCTTGCCCTTGCCCTTGCCCAAGAGCCAAGACCCGCGCCCTCGGCTCCATCATTGCTTGTCTCGCAGCGTCGCAGGCACACACCCTTCGATGATTCCATTGTCGCCCGCGGTGGTTGGTCGTCACAGGAAGTCTTTCAGAATTTTTACAGACTTTCCGCTGCCTCTTCTGCTGATTTCACTGCGGTGACGCTCTCGCTTCCTCTGGATAGCCCAGCACTGCAGCCCTCCACGCAGCATAGTCTTCAGTAATGCTCAAGCGAAGCGCAGAGCTTACCGACTATGCAAGAGAGGGCTGCTGGGTCTCTTAGCCCGCCACCCTCCTTGCATACGTCCTTTGTCCTTTGTTTCTCTCTCTTAGAGATTGATTGTATAGACTTTTCCCTTTCCTTTTTTTTATTTCGTTCAAATTAAAGTGGAGAAAATGAAAACCCAGCACTGCAGCCCTCTCTTGCATAGTCGGTAAGCTCTGCGCTTCGCTTGAGCATTACTGAAGAAATTTGAACCAGATACTGTAATGATGGGCGTGGAATTTCAACACTTCCACGTTTTCAGAGTGGTTCAGAAGTCCAGTTTCGAGATTCGCGTTCAATTCAGAGCCAATATAATCGTTAAGCGTTTCTCTCGATGAACTTTGCCTGCACAGCCCCGAAATTGGACCAAATAATGGCGCACGGATCAATGGTTCTGCAATTGTTGTATATTGACCTGACAAAAGGGGGCGAAAAATAAAGAACCTGGATCGTGTCATGCCAAAAAAAAAAAAAAAAAAAAAAAAAAAGGCGTAATGCGTTTTTTTTCAGCTGAGTTTCAGTCCTGCGGCAGGCCAAAAGGGGATAGCCATAAAGAAACATGTTTGTCGCCTGCTCTTTTTTTGACTTTTTCTTCATATTCTTTATTGGGAGCCATGGGTAAGCGAACATTCTTGCAAAATGCACTTCTTTTGGCACACGGCACTAATGCAAGTGCCTCTTTTTCTTTCGTTTTAGCTAATCGTACGATTTCTGGCGCCACATTCTACCACGGCAGCGATCCTCAGCACTTGGTCGAGAAGATCATTCGCGAGCGCATCTATGATTCCGTGTATTGGAAGGAAGATTGCTTTGGTTTGACGGGTAAGGCGCTTGGATCGTGATGCTTGGAGGGGCCCTTACTGATCAATTGCGCTTCTTTTTTGTGCTTCTCATAGCTGCGACGCTGATGGATCGCGCTGTGGAGCTGACTTGTATTGGAGGCGAATTTGGCAACCACGAGCCGACGCCGTTCCTTTGTCTTCTTCTCAAAATGCTCCAGCTACAGCCCGAGAAGGAGATTATTGCTGACCTGCTCAAGCAAGAGGATTTCAAGTGAGTGGGCGCGCGATGCATGCTCGATTTGTGCTCATTTTTTTCGTGTTTAGGTATTTGCGCGCGCTCGCTGCGTTTTATATCCGGATGGTTGGCAGTGCCAAGGAGATCTACATGTACCTTGAGCCACTGTTGAACGATTTCCGCAAACTCAAGTTCCGTGTTGGAGGTAAGGCGGTGGAATTGAGGTGTTAAAACAAAAAAAAAAGCGCGTTTTTGTGTCTAATTGTGCCTCCTTTTTGCATTTTAGCTGGCTATACCTTGACGTACATGGACGAATTTGTGGATCAGCTTCTGACGGAGGAACGTGTTTGTGATTTGATCCTGCCGCATCTGATCCGTCGGCACGTGCTCGAGGACAATGATGATTTAGAGCCGCGTGTCAGTGCGCTGGAAGACGATCTCGAGAGCGCTTCCGAGAACGACGACGAAAAAAAGGACGACGACGCCGACAATGGCTCTTCACAGCGTGCCGAGCGATATCGCAGCCCTAGCCCGTCGGATGACAGCACGCGCGACAATGGCCGTGACGATGATGAGCGCGAGCGCGATCGCGATCGTGGACGCAGTCGCCGCCATCGCAGCCCCAGCTCCAGTCGTAGCCGCAGCGACAGCCGCGACAGGCATCGACGTCGCCACCGCGACGATCGCAGTCGCAGCCGCAGCCGTGATCGATACAGAGACGACGATCGACGATCACGAAGGAATGATCGTCGTTATCGCAGCCCAAGCTCTAGCCGCAGCCGTAGCCGCAGTCGTAGCCGTAGCCGTAGCCGCTCCCGCGATAGGTACGATTCAAGACGACGACACCGCAGCTCCAGCAGAGACCGCCGACGTCGATGATTTGCAACGAAAAAATAAAGAAAACCAAGGAGGATGCGTGTTTTATTATTATTATTATTAGTACAGATGCTGGAGGAGGGTGGAAAAAGAAGAAAAGGGAATTAGTTGTGCCAGGCAATGTGGTGTTCTGAAAAGAGCAGGAAGCCCTGGGGCACCCAGCGGTTCAATT
This sequence comes from Gongronella butleri, assembly GCA_025201375.1. Lineage (NCBI taxonomy): Eukaryota > Fungi > Mucoromycota > Mucoromycetes > Mucorales > Cunninghamellaceae > Gongronella > Gongronella butleri. The sequence continues at coordinate 82,729 of JAIWZP010000083.1, read as the reverse complement.
CACGATCGCGTTGGCAGAATTCAAGACAAATGGTATCATCTTCCTTGTGCTCAAACACAAACACGGCGTCGAATCGATCGCCACGTTTGAGTCCGCCCTTGCGCACGTCGTGCCGGAGCTCACAATCGTACAACGTCGCCAATAAACACGGCCGCCATGCGCGCTGGAAAGTCGTCTTTTTATAATAGTCATAGTAGCCGACAGGCGCCGATCGCACCACGGGATAATGCTCGGGCACAATTGTACGCCCAATCTTGAGCACATGCCGCCACGTGCCGTCTGTCACAATGCCTTCATCCTGCGAAAATAGAAAAATACGAAAAATAAGAAAAAATTGGTGAATAGACGCGTCTTTTTTTTTTTTGTTTTACTTTTTCTTCTCTCTGATGCTCTTTTTTTTTTTTACCTCGTAAAACAGCGTGCCGCGGTGGCAGGTGAGTGTCTCGTCATCATCAAAGGCGATCACCTGATTTAAATCATGCAATAGGCAAAAATAGCGCCTTGGCTGCGCCTGCGGTGGCAATGCCCCGTGACTTGTGTTGTGAGGGCGGCTGATGGCGTCACTGGCAAGGTCGTTGTCTTGGCCGCCATTGTCTTGCCTGTCGTCAATGTCGTTTTTGCTGCCTTGGCCAAGAAGCTCGGCGGGAAGATGCGGGTTGGTGCGATTTGTTGCTTGTGTGAGTAACCTTTTGGGCGGGTATTGGAGCGTGGGACTCGATTTCCTCTTTGGCACTTTTTGACAGACGGGCGCCGGAATGGTCACATGGTAATAGACGCGGCGTGGCGCGCCGTGGAGCAATCGATGGCGATTGCAAGCCGTGGCATATGCGAGCGTCGTGGCATTGACGAGTGTAGGGATCGTCAATGACCGCTTTGCTTGCCTGTGGCGTGTGACACGAAACAATTGGAAAATGTATCGCTTGGCGGCCGCGTCAGGGTAATCAAACGTGCAAAAATGCTCATTGGACACCAATTCGACCAAATCAATGACAAATGGCGAGATGAGAGGTACCGACGATGAAGCTAAAAACCTACACACAAGCGCCCGATTCTGCCTATGCAGTGCGTCAATGCGCTGTGCCACGGCTGCCGCTGCCGCTTCGTTTTCGCTGTCATCGTCGAATTCACCATTGCCATACTGTGGTTGGAAATGTGGGTCTGCGTGCACCGTGCCGTCGACCTCCAGGACGTGAGAAAGAAAAGCAAAGCGCAGCGAATACCCGCGGCCCATGCGGTACAGAGAAGAGCACAGCGTGCACAAGCGCGCATATTGCGCAGGGGTATCCAAATACGCAACAATGCTGCACAAAAGCTCTATGGGCAGGTCCTCAAAGTGCATAGAAACAAGAAAAATGTGTATAAAGGGGGAGAAGACAGGCGTGGGGAGAAAATAAAAGAAAAAAGAAAAGACAAATAGCTCAAAAAATTCAAAAAGGGGGGAAAGGGGACATTTATGCTCTGGCGGACATTGCATCTTGTGTGCGAATCATGCGCAATTCGCCTGCCTGGGGATCCACATATTCCGCTTTAGGCAATCCTGTTGCCGATGGGCGTGTTTTTGAGCCAAAATCGAGGGTTCAGGCACTTTACGACCTGCCGACCTAATCAGATGCCCGCATCACCATGCTCCATCACGCCCTCGGGTCTCTTGTTCCTTTATGCAAGAGTAGCGCACACGCCACTGATTATCAGTGATGGCAATCGCCTTTTATTTAGGATTGTTCTTTTTTTTTTTCTATTTTTTTCATGCCCGCCTGTCACACTTGCCATTGTTTACAAGATAAGAACCCAGAGCTGATCCGAGCGATGCACGAGTGACAGGATACATGGTCAGAAATAACAAAGACATTCTTTGGCGAGGCTTAACTCCCACTTTTTGATGGTTTTGGGGAGCCAACTCCTTGCCATTCATGATGCAGTCTTCGTTGCTAGCATGTCCATGTCCTCAAATTCATGGCTGACAGTAGTAATTGCCGTACGAGACAGCACCAGGCTCGGTCGTGCCGGTTCTGGTGGCCTTTTTGCTGATTGACGGGCGGACTCGCCCCTTAATTGGGCGGCATTTTCATACCGTGTGTTTTCCAAAGATTGGGCGACAGGTGTGGACTCTGAAAAGCGAGGCGCGGGTCGTGCCATTGCCCAAAACAGCCATGGATCTTCAGGTGTTCGTCGCTTTTCCACAATTTTCGTGCTGCCGTCATCTTCCATTTCATACAACGGGCTGAACACACGCATGACAGGATGCGCATTGATCTTGCGGATCACCAATACCCAGAATTCGCCAATCTTATTTACGGTCATCACTGCCAGCAAGGCCAAAGACTGCAATTGCTCGCGAGGCGGCAGACTCGCATTGGTATTGAGCTCGATGTACTTTTTTTTAACGTCAACTCGAGTTTCTCCAGACTGACAGACTTCTGCGGTGCCGTCGCCTGCGGATTTTACCACGGATATCGTCGATTGAAACAAAAAAAAAATGGCAAACATTGAAAATGAGCGCCAAAATTTTACCATGTTAGGCCATTGGCTAGTCCCTTTGTTGCAGGCGTGGGTAAAGATTAAAAAAAGGGGGTGAAAGACGCTTGGCCACGCACGTCGCGCTGACCAGCTGCTTGCTTTTTTCTTATTAATTTTTTCTTTTGGAATCAAAAGAGATGAAACGCCATAAACATGGGCGCGGGCGTGGGCGTGGGCGCGCGACGAGAAGAAAAAGGGAGGAACAAATCACAAGACGCCCAGCGAAACCTTGTCAGCGAAAAGGACGCGAACCAATGACGTCAAGCAGGCGGCAAATCTCGCAGCATTTTGGTGTGACCGAGCTTGAATCTTGCTCTCTATTTATTTGCCCCGCCACGCGGCGTCACCAGGAACATTTTTCTTTTTCTTTTTATCTTTTTTAAAAACTAACAATGGGTGCCGAACAATCAAAAGACCGTGCCGTGGATGTGAAGCAAGCTGCGCTGGCCAAGCAGCAGAACGATATGCTGCGCCTGGAACAGGCATTGAATCGTTTGGACGTGAATGCCAAGGGAAAGCCAAGCCTGACGGCCGATATTCTGTCTGACTACAGCAGCGACTTTTGGAGCAGCAAGAAGAACCAGGTCGTCATGAACAGCATCATGGCCAACGACCCCATCAGCGTGCTCGCCAATGCCTCTGTCGCGCGCAAGGACAACCATGTGTTCAATTGCAAGCTGGACGTGGAAGGCTCGGCCACCAACCAGCGTCAATCCGGCCGCTGCTGGATCTTTGCAGGTAAAATTGAATTGGGTGATAAGGAAGCGCAGTTTCGCAGGGGGTCATGTGAGGCCACGAACAAAAAAAAAAGAGAGAGAGAAGCGCCGAGCGCGGGGATTTGCCGGCCGACCAACGCGTCACACACAAATTTAATACCCTTTTTTTTTTTATCCAAGGCACCAATGTGCTCAGATTAAATGTCATCAACAAGTTTAATCTAAAGGACGACTTTGAGCTTAGCCAGGCGTACTTGTTCTTTTACGGTGAGCGAGGAAACAAGGGCTAAAAAGAAAAAATGAGGGGATGAGACTCAAAAAAAGGGAAAATGATCCAAAAAGTCGATTATCTCCGAATCAGGCAATCCCTGATATCATACACGACACTTGAGGCACCATGGCCAACCATGGACGCCGCGTTTGCTTTCTCCGTGGCACCGGATCACTGATGCTCGGTGTCTTTTTTTCCATTTAGACAAGCTGGAAAAGGCCAATTGGTTCCTGGAAAACATGATTGACATGGCCGATCTTGATGTGTCGGATCGCGTGATCCAATTCCTCCTGACGGATCCTGTACGTGCAGAAAAAGTAAAAAAAAGAAAAAGGCAATCGCGTGCTTATCGCTGTTTTCGTATTTTAGGTCGGCGACGGCGGCACATTCAGCATGTTCATCAACATTGTGAACAAGTATGGTGTTGTGCCCAAATCGGTGTATGGCGAGACGCAATCGTCGTCGTCGTCGTCACGTCTCAATTGGATGGTGACCAACAAGCTGCGTGAGGGCGCGACGCGCATTCGCCAGGCTCTGGCCGAGGGCATCGATATCAATGCCGTCCGCCTCATGAAGCAGGACATGCTCAAGGACATTTACCGCATCATGGTCATCTTCCTTGGCGAGCCTCCAAAGTCGTTTGATTGGTAAAAGCGTACAAAACGAGAAAAAAAAAACGCGTATTGACGCGTCGTTTTGCACCGTTCAGGGAGGCCTATGATAAGGATGGCAAGTTTGTCGGATTCAAGAATATGACGCCTCTCAAGTTCAAGGACGAAATCGTCGAGTCCAAGGTAAACATGCAAAAAAAAAAGGGGGGTGACAAAAGGCACTGACGCGTCTTTGTTTTAAAAAATTTAAGGTCGAGGAACACATGTCGCTCCTTAATGACCCGCGCAATGAGTACAACAAGTTATATACTGTGGACCGCCTCGGCAACGTTGTGGATGGCCTCCGTGTGCTGTACGTGAACATTGAAATCGACCAAATGAAGGAATTGGCCGTCAAGGCGCTCAAGTCCAAGAAACCTGTGTGGTTTGGCTGTGACGTAAGCATCCAAAAAGATGAGAGAGAAGCACATTAAATTAATTCCGCCCTTGTTTTCTCAATAGGTCGGTAAATTCAGCAGCACCAAGCACGCCGTCATGGACCTGTCGCTTCTTGATTATGAGCTGGCCTTTGACGTCAAGTTTGACATGTCCAAGGCGGACCGCATCTTGTATGGTGAGAGCGCCATGACCCACGCCATGGTCTTTACTGGCGTCCACCTCGATGAAAACGGCAAACCAGTCAAGGTACAACAAAAAAAATGAAAAAAGACGCGCCACGACGTGTCATCATAACTAATTCTGACTCGCTTTTTTTTTTTTATTCAATAGTGGCGCGTTGAGAATTCGTGGGGCAGCGACAATGGCGATGCTGGCTATTACGTCATGGACGACGCCTGGTTCAGCGAGTTTGTCTATCAAGTCGTCCTCAACAAGAAAGACGTGCCCAAGGACCTCGTCAAGATCCTTGACACGCAGCCCGTGGTCTTGCCTGCCTATGATCCCATGGTAAGCATGCTTGGCAGCGCATCAATGGCGCAAACTTACTCATTTTTGTCTTTTTTTTTTCTCTTCAGGGCGCGCTGGCTTAATTATTCACGTGTGGAAATTTTATGTCAATAAAAGCAAACAGTGGTTATGCACGACGCAGCATTGGCCTTGAAAGTGGATTTGCAATATGTGGCATGCAACATGTCGCGTGCCTCGCATCTCTCGTGCTTTTTTCGTTTTTAGGCTCAGAATGCGTCTTCGATGGAACAGAACGCGATCTGAACTGCCTATGGTAGACGCAAATGCTCTCCGTCAAATGTTTGGGCCGATCTTTGTTAAAATGATGTAAAACTGGCGAACGTGCCAATCCCGCCAAAAAAAAAAAAAAAAAAAAAGGCAAATTCAAGGTTGCTGACGTTTCAGCCTCGAGTCACACATCAGTCAAAGCGTGCCATGCAACGGCAAAGAAGCATGCACGTCTTAAACAATCCATGATCACGAGAAAAACGCGGTATTAGCGTGACTTCTGTCGTGTTTTGGTCTTTGCGCCTTTTAGTTCAATTTATTAATTTGCAAACTTGACGAGCATTCTACATGACGTTGTCTAGTGGATTAAGGTGGGTGCCGCAGCATGCTGGTCGCTTGGTCAACGTCAAATTGTATTGTGAAACGTGAATCGTGTTTGTCACACCATGGACTTGCATCCCTCAGCCTCTTTTCGACTTTTTCTGGCCTTGCACTTCTTTCCGCTTTATCAATCTTGTCAATTGCCTGCATTGCGATGAACTCGCTGCCCAACGAGCTGCTAAAACGAGTTCTAGAAGAGGTGAAACGTTCAGATCTCCGGAATTTGCGCCTGACTTGTCGTCTCGTCCGCGATTTGGTGACTCCATTGCTGTTTGAGCATGTTGCCATTTATTGGTATGAACCAGGGCATTTCAATGACTTGATTTCACCGGATGTCGGACTGGGGCCATTTTTTCGCTCTCTCAGAATTGTAAATGCCGTGCCCCCTGAGAAGGCTGCCCTGAAGATGTCGAAAAGGTGTCCGAATTTGGAAACTTTGATATTGGAAGGATTGGTGTGCTCTGAGGTGGACATTTGTGCTTTTTTGAAATGCTTTCCAGGCATCAAGCATTTGACATTGATTCGAATTAGCATCAAGCCTTTAACATTGGATCGAATTACAAGCTTGGACATACACTGTTTGATCCAGGATGTCCTGCCGCGTTTCGTATCCCTGAAAAGTCTGCACATTCGTCCCGTAAGTTGCTTATGGAAAGACTTGGTCAAGATCCAACGCATTTGCCCTGATTTGACCTCGCTTGAATATGGTACACGCCTTGACGACCAGTCGTTTCTGATGCAATTCCTCCAATCCGATCACCGACCAGGCCATGACTCTGATTGCGACGCATGTACCAACCCCTGGCTCTCCATCACGTCTCTTTCTTTTGAAATATCGTCCATTGCTGATCGTTTCAGCACACTGCCTGCTTTTATTGCGTTGCTGTGTCTTAAATTTCCCAATTTGACGAGGCTGTCCATCAATTCCAGTGTTGAAGATAATTATATTCCATATGATGATCTCGATGAAATTGATTTTGCGATTTCATCGTCATGGCGCTCTCTGCTTGATCCATCCATTGCTCACTGGCCATTGTTGACGTCTTTTAGACTGGAGCATCCCTATGCAGAACTGGTTATGGAAGCCGTGCACGAATTCACCTCTGTCATTGGCATGAGCGCGTCTTTTCTCACCACACTGCTCATCGAAGCCGTGAAATCATTCGGAAACAAGTACACCATGGGCTTGCTGGCCGCTTTTCCACATTTGCACACATTGGTGGTCAATGACGAGTCGTCTGATGAGCGCGACGACGTGCCCGAGGATCTTGTGCTTCAAGACTTGCCAATGCCAACATTGATACACCATCCATTGCGCGAATTGAGTCTTACGTATGTGAATTCAGCCGTTCTTTTGAAGATTTCCAAGCTATGCTCTCAATTGACACGCGTGACCTTGACTGCCAATCATTGGGACCTGGAAAAAGACGATCTTGCGCCATATCCAGAGGACGCAATGCCGGACATTGTGGATCAGCTTGCAATCGTGCAAAAATTCAAACAGACGCCAAATTGGAGCAAGGATCACAAGTTCTGGGTGCCGCTCCCATTCTCTGCAAATTTGACAAGCTTAAAAGTGCGCATTTGGGAGCCAAGTGGCAACACAGTTTATTTTGTTCAGACGCCGGCTTGTACTGCGCAAAGCCGAGACGCCATCTCCATCGCAGCGGGCGACGAGACGTTAGGCTTTACTGGTAGCTACTTGAATGGCCGAAGAAACAACGAAATGCACGTGGTTGCTGATCCTCAAGCCGCATTAGGCACGAATTGGGCACAATCCGAAGAGGCTGCGCAAACGCTTCACAAGAAATATGCCACTGTCATTCTTTCCCCTTGTGCTCCCGATATCTTGGAGTTGCAAATCTTTCGCAAAAGGTGGATTTGGGATATTCCATTCGATTAAGTAGCAGAAGTAATAAATGAAGGCGCAACACATTTGTTCAGGCGTGTGTAGCAATCATGCAATCACGAATTGACGAGTTTTTATGCGGATGCGTCTGATTTTTGACTTTGTGTATTGCGCGCCAACAAAGATTTTTGAGAGGTTTAATTAGAGTCCCATTCTACTTTCCAGCTCTTCATACCACCGTTAAGATGAATTTTGGCGGTTACTGGGTGCCTCGTTGTGCTCCAGCAATAATGAATACAGCCATCTTTTTAAAAACAGCGTTTTGACATCAATTTTACGTCAAAACACAAACACTCAAGCAAGTGGGAAATGATGCTCAAGAATGCCTCTCTAGAATGGTGTCTGCTTTTCATGGTCCAAACGTAGCAAGTCGATGAGACATGATCAAAATAGCAAAATGTTTTCGCGACGGATGTCTAATCGCGCGCTGAGCTTTAGAAGTAAAAAAGACATAGGATGTGGGATGCATGATTTATGGATAGAAAAGAAGTACAATAAAACGACGACGATGCGTCAAATCAAAATGCAAAGAGGGACTTCGTCTAAAAACTCAATGTGTGGCAATGATGCACTGACAAATGTGCAGTCGGGTACATATTTTGTACTTTGTATATGTGAGTCGACTTTGTCCGTCTTGATGACTGGCCGTGCGGGGCTGCTGGGCTCTTTGATAACGCGTTTGACCTTGACAATACTTGGGCCGCACCGCTCCGACGCACTGGACGGGTCGTTTTCCTAGGCGAGGATCCCATTGACTTCTTCAAGCTTGATCACGGATGCAATTGGCGGTCTAGGCAACTGCATGATGCTCTTTATTCTTTTCACGGTCCACATGAAGCAATCACAGGCGATCACCACCTTGCGTGTTGGTATTGGAGCAAGGACCGGATGCTCTGGGTGCCGCTTCCCTTCTCTTCGCGCCCGAAGCGCATAACAATGCGGATTTGGAAGCCAACTCTGTACGTTGCATACTACTGTATGTACAGACGCCAGCCTCTGTGGCACAAGGCAGAGACGCGTCCTCGGTCGCGATCGCTGATGAGCCATTTGATTTTACTGGCAGCTACTTGAGCGGCAAAAAAAACGACGAATTGCAAGTGATTTTTGAACCTCAAGCCGCATTTGACACGAATTGGGCACGATCCGAGGAGACCAGGGGAAAAATTCACAAGAGATACGCCATTGTCATTCTTTCCCCCTGTGTACCGGATGTCTTGGAGCTGCAGATCTTGCGCAAGACCTCGCATTGAATTGCGATTCGACGAAAAAGCAATAAAATAAATGCGCGACGCGTTTTTTTAAGAGGGCCCAGCTGAGAACAATCAATTTGGCAAGCAACAGCGTTGGCTGCGGCAAGGGCACAACAGGTGTTGGGGCGACTTTTTTTTTTGGCATATGTCCAATTCAATGTGAAAAAGTACGCTTGCCGAGAAAAAAAAGAACGATGTTTTGCTTTCATGGATCATTGATGCTCAAAAACGCAATTCTCTCGATTCCCACAAGAAATACATAAATCGAACCATTTTTCTTGTAAAACAAACTCAAACGAGTTTGACGCGCCCTGTTTGCCCGGTTTGCAATCAATTGCTCTCTTTCTTCGTTAACGTGCACTTCCCTGGCCCACATCACTCGCCTGCGCGGAAACGCGTGTTATGTTTGGCTTTTAACGCGCCTAACAGATTTCAAACTCCAATGGGGAGGATGCAATTGAAAAATAAAACCTCAAAAGCCCACAAGAGCATCAACTCCAAGTTCATCCAATGTCTCTCTCTCTCGAATGTGGCCTCTGCAGCTCTGCCAAGTCAAAAAGTATCTCTGAAACGGGTGTTTTGCTCTTCAACGATGGCGTTAGTGGCGCCATTCCTTTAAAAAGAGTCTGATCAAAAGCATGGACGATCATGATTTCTTTACAACGCGGTAGAGACATTCGTCACGCCCTACTCGCGCCATTGAGGTGCCATAGTCCACATTGCCATCATTCGTACACGCTCTGCGTGCCATTCGCATCATTGAGATGAGCGAAAATCGAGCATATACATCATTTCTCTTTATTTTGAAGCCAGATTAAGCCAGCGCACCCATGGGATCCCAAGGCTTGAGCACAATGGGCGTCTCGGTCTCCAAAATCTTGACAAGGTCGTCGTCGACATCCGATTTGTCCAAGACGACCTGGTATAGATGCTCGGAGAACCATTCATCGCTCATTGACCAATAGCCATTTTCGCCACAGTTCTTGGAGTGTGAGTTTTGCACGCGCCAACTGTATTGGGATACAAAAAAAAAATTATAAAATATGAGAATGACGCGTCCAATTGAGCCGAAAAGCGAAGAAAAGCGCGTTTTACCGGATAGGGTTGCCTTGTTCATCCAAGTGGACGCCCTAAAACGAGAAAAAAAGGTGAGAATCGCGTCAATTGAGTCCGTTTGGCAAAGGTGGTCTTACGGTGAACACCATGGCGTGGGTCATGAGGCTCTCCTTGGCCAAGACGCGGTCCTTTTTGGTCATGTTGAACTTGATGTCAAAGCCCAATTCGTAGTCTACAAAGGTGGTGTCGAGGATGCCGTGCTTGCGGTGCTTGAATTGGGCCATGTCGACGCCAAACCACACGGGGCGATTGTTCTTTAGCGCCGCAATGGTCAATTGTTTCATCTTTTCAATGTCAACGTTAAGGTAGCGCACGGGCAGGCCGCCAACGACGTTGCGCAGACGATCGACCGTGTACACCTTTTTCATTTCGTGGCGCGTGTCGTTCAAAAGAGAGATGTTGTCCTCGATCTTTTGCCGAATTACAAAAATAAACCAAAAAACATGTCAATGGGTGCGTTTGACGCGTCAGGCCCTCGTTTTTTTTTTTTTTTTTACCTTGCAACCAACGACTTGATCCTTGAATTGGAGGGGCGTCATATTGTTGAACTCAATGTACTTGCCATCCTTGTCGTGGATCTGCCAGTCAAAAGTTTTGGGGGGTTCGCCGAGGAAAATGACCATGATACGATAGATTTCGTCGAGCATGTCCTGTTTCATGAGGCGGACGGTGTTGACGGGGATGCCCTGCTCCAATGCCTTGCGGATCTGCATGGTGAACTCACGCAGCTTGCGCGTGAGCAGCCAATTCATGCGCAACGAGCTTGTGGTTGCCTCTGTCTCGCCGTACACGCTCTTGGGCACGAGGCCATACTTGTTGACCACGGACACGTACATGGCAAAGGTGCCACCATCCTCGAGGGGGTTCGTCAGCAGATACTGCACGACGCGGTCGTCAATGTCCTCTTGCCAAAGATCAATCATGTTTTCCAGCAGCGAATTGGCCTTTTCAAACTTGTCTATTCATAAGAAAAAGGGGGGATCAGCAACTCAACATCTCATGCCCATGCTGATTTTCGCATACCATAGAAAAAGAGGAATGTCTGGGAAAGTTCAAAGTCGGGCTTGAGATTGAACTTTTTGATCAATTCACGACGCAAAATGGTGGTGCCTAATGCAAAAAAAAAAAAAAAAAAATGAGTGGGTCTTTTTGACGTGACACTGACACAGTTGCGGAGAAAGCGTGGGATTTTTTTTTTTTTTACCTGCAAAGAGCCAGCAACGGCCAGTGCGCTTTTGATCGAGGCAATCGCCTTGATTGTCGACGGTGACATTGAACACGTGGCGATTAGCGGTGTTTGCGGGATTGACGAGGACGTCCCAGGGGTCCTTGGCGGTCAGCGCGTGCATGGCCAGGACGTTTTTTTTGTTGGACCAAAAAGACGCGCTGTACTTGTCCAGAGCAGAAAGCGACACGGAAGCGTCGCCTTGCGCCGAGACGTCGACACGTGCAAGCGCGTCGGCCAACGCCTGCTCTTGTTGCTTTTGGAGGTTCTCTTGGGCTTGGATACCGTTGGCGTGTTGCTGCGTCATAGGTGCTTGAGGTGGGAAAAAGAAAAAAAGTGTGGAAAGAAAAAGGAAAAAGAGAGATCCGTGCCCCCGGAAAGCGACCCCGCCCTTTTTCTGTTTTTTTTTTTCTCGTCCCTGACATTTGAGCGGCGACTTTTGCCGTTCTGGCATGAACGTTTTTGGGAGAAAGTACCCGATTTGGGCTCATTTTAGTTCAATTGAAGCAAAAGGTGAGCCATGAGAGAAGGGAATACGACGTCATGGACGCAGGGCCCGTCGCGGTGGCCGTGGAGGCCGTGGCGGGGGCGGGGGCGGGCGATCCATGGTGGATGGAAGGGTATTTACTAGGCACAGAGAGTGACGGTTGTGTCATGGAAAGAGCATAGCTGGAAAGACTCGATTCGTCATCGTCGTCAGCATCATCGTCGCTGCTCGAATCCTGCGTGGACAAGGGCGCCGGCGCATATCCTTGATCCACAAGCCATTGGTGCGTCCACACCAGGTACAAGCTTTCGTCGTCGTCACGCGCCGCCACCGCCGCCTTGGACGCACCAAGACCCGTGGCATCGCTGCTTGTGCTACCATACCGCGTCCGTGGCGCTGGCGGCTGAAGCCTGCCTCCTTTTAAAAAATTCAATAAAATGAGCCATACGTTGAGATTTTGCGCGTCGTTGCCTTGATTTTACCCGACTTTGCGGTACGATTGGTATAATTGGGAATCTACAATAAAAAATGTAGCTGTCAGTACACCAATTCAATACGTGGGTGTCTTTTTTAAAAATAGTCACCATTTAAAACGCGTGAAAAGGTCAAAAAAAAAAAAAGGTCAAAAATAATAAAAAAAGGGCTAAAAGCAAAGAAAGAAAAAAAAAGGCAAATCAGAAGGAAGAAAGAAAAAAAGAAGAAATAGCTGGTTGCATTTTTTATAGTGATTTGCTGCGTGATGCGTAAATAAAAGAACAGGGCTGGGATACTAGGAGCAGAAAAGGAGGAGCCCGCCTGATCTTCTGACACGCCCTCGGCGGGCATGTGCGCTGATTAAAGCCATTCAATGGCTGGCTAGGAAAATAATCAAGAGGTCAGCGACTTGATCTTTATCTCTTGTCTTGCAAGACGACACACTTCCAGGTGTAACGAGAAAAAAAAAAAAAAAAGATGGAATTGGACGCTGCTTTCGATCAAATTAAAATCCAAAAAGGGGGGGAGGCAAAATGGCGACGATTACAACAACAACAATGTGGCTCCAAGATCTCCTTTTAGCTGCATCCTGCTCATGGAGCGCGCCGAGCCGCACGCCCATCGCGTACAAAACAAAGAAGAAAAAAAAAAAAAAGAAAGGATGCAGATCCTTGGTTGCTTGCCTAGGCGGCCAGGTCACGATGCATGGCAATGCGTGGTCACGCGATGTCTTGCACTTTTAGCTTGCGGTGCCATTGGGCAACGAAAGCCTTTTTGCCTGAGCGCATCGTCACGAGGCAAAAAGCCTGTCGAAAAGCATCGTGTGATCCATGTTCAGGTACGACCAACGCAACCCTTTTTACATTATAGCCAATTCAAGCCATCGATGCTATTGCGTGCTCGAATTGACCCGCAGGACATGGGCAATGATGCACAACACAAATTCTTCTTTTTTTTTTTCTTTTTTTCACGCTCTCTCGATCTCTTTTCATTGCTTGCAAGGTGCAATTGCTGTCCAGGCATGTGGATGCCGCATAAAAAAAATGGGAGGAGGATGTTTAGTACATGGATGAATTTCTAGCAAACAAAAGGTGTGTGGTGGGGGGAATGAGACAAGAAAACGAAAAAAAGAGAGAAAAAAATATATACACAAGGGGAGGATCGGTGGAGACAATGGATGGCAAAATTGGTGGGCGATGGTGCTTTTAAGCGGCGGGCATGTTCTTGGCCTGCTGCTTAATGTCGCCATAGCAGTGCTTGCACAGATGGTGCATCAGCTTGTGATTGCCGCAGGCAGGGCACGCGGTGATGTTTTCCTTTTGCTGCAATCCCTTGTTGCTGGCGCGCATGCGCTTTTTGGAATGGGACGTCTTCTTCTTGGGGGCGGCCCACAAAATAGGGCCCAACCAAGCAGGCACTTGGAACGTGTTGCCATTGACGTTGCCGTTGAGCCATTGGCTGAGCGATGCCAAGGGCGAGGCGGCAGGGCGAAGAGACGCGCGTGCAGGCTGGGCGACACTACCAAGAACAGCTTGCAACATGGCGGTGAATAGTGTAAATAGCGGAAAAAGAAGAGGAAGACAGGGAAATCAAAGAGCGGGCAAGGGCAAGACGGCGCCATTCTAAGCCACGGAGGACCGGGCTGGCACGGCGGGGTTTAAATATGTGTCTTCACATTGACTCACCGTGCATCCCAGACTGGCACAGCTCGTTTTTCCCTCTTTCTTCTTCCCATTTCACGCTATGGATCAACCAAACAAGTCAGCGGTAAGGCAAAACACTTTGGTTCATGCGCGAAAATGCGCAAAAATCATGCCACGAATTCGTCTCACGCGAATTTTTGGCCTTTTTGTTTAGCCCTTATCCATTCCCGGCGCCAAAGTTATGGCCGGCTCGCCCAGTATGGGCCAGCCTATGAGCTCCTCTTACGAGAACCAGTGGTTGCTTGGCGACGACAAAAAGCCACGCCGAAAGAGCGGCTCCGACGATGCCAACAAGGAGAACAAGGAGGGTATGTCACGTTAAAAAAAAAAAAAAACGAGGGAAAATGCGACAAAAAAAAAAGAACGCGTACGCGCTTTTTTACTCACAAATTCTTTGTCATCCCATTCTAGCTGCCGGGCCGTCGACGTCGGCATCGGGCGTACCGCCACCCCCTGCGCGCAAGAGTCAAAAGAACATGACCAAGGCCGAACGACGCGCACTTCAGGAGCAACAACGACTGGAAAAGGAGCGACGCGTGGCCGCGGGTCTGCCCAAGAACGCGAAAAAGGCGGCCGAGATGCTTGCCAGCAGTGGGGTCAAGCCGTCGACACCATTGTCGACGGATGGCAGCACGAAATCCGCCGTCGGATCGCCCGACCCCCAGTCTTCCGCAGCCGCCGCAAATGCCGCCGCCAAAAAGGCCAATGCCACCGTCAAAAAGCCTGGTGTCGCAAAGTCGCAGCAAAAGAACCAAGTGCCCTGGCTCCTTCATTTGGAGGCGTCCAAGCGCCCTGATACCAGCTCGTACAAGGACCTGCACCCTGCAGTAAAGACATTGGCTCTCTACTTTTCTGAATACAAGATTGTCGGCTCAAATGCGCGCTGCGTCGCCATGCTCGAGACATTTTCAAAGGTAAAAAAAAAAAAAAAAAAAAAAAAAAAAATTGACCGCTTTTGTGCTCAATGGCAACTTTTTTTTGTTTTGTAGGTGATTGAGGAACACAAGCCGCCCGCAGACGCGACATTCTCGCGCCACATTCAAAAGCACCTGGATCCGCATATCGCGTACTTGCTTGCGACGCGCCCCATGTCACTGAGCATGCGCGAGTGCATCCGTTGGCTCAAAAAGGAGATGGCCGACATTGTCGAGGAAGATCCTCCTCTCGCCGACGAGGACGCGCGCCACCGCCTTGTCGACCGCATCGACCACTTTATCCGTGAGCGCATCACCCTCGCCGACCAGCTCATTGTGCAAAACGGCCTGCAAAAGATCAATGATGGCGAGGTCATCCTCACGTTTGGCAAATCCTCCGTCGTCGAGAGCCTGCTCCTTGAAACCAAAAAGAAGGGCATCGATTTCAAGGTCATTGTCGTCGACAGCCGGCCCTTGTTTGAGGGCAAACATCTCCTACGACGCCTCGTCGCCGCCGGCATTGACTGCTCGTACCATCTGCTCTCCAGTGTCTATGTTGCGCTGTCTTCCGTCACCAAGGTCATCATGGGCGCCCATGCCCTGCTCAACAATGGTGCCGTGTACTCGCGCACGGGCACCTCCATGGTCGCCATGGCAGCCAGCGACAAGCAGGTACGGATGGGAGGGGGGTGAAGGACCGCTGTTTGACGCCTTTTTTTTAGATTCCTGTGATGATTTGCTGTGAGACGTACAAGTTTGTCAACCGCACGCAGGTCGACTCGTTTGTCATGAACGAGATTGGCAACCCGGATGATCTGGTCAACACGAAATCCACCTTTAATTCCATCCACCAAAACCACCCCAATCCCACAAAGTCCGCATTGGAAAACTGGCGCGAACAGCCCAATCTGCGGATACTCAACCTCATGTACGACGTCACGCCCTCTAAATTCATCACCCTCGTCGTCACCGAGGTCGGCCTCATCCCCTGCACTTCGGCACCCGTCATTTGGCGTGAATACAAGTGAGTATTCTTTTTTTTTTAAAAAAAAAAGCGAAAACAGCACACTGACCTTTTTTTTTTTTTTTGTGTAGCGAGGAGTTTGGGAAGCGCAATTAAAGAGAAGAGTTCCGTGCGTAAACATCATATTGTGTCAATAAAATCTATTTCCCTCCTTTTTTTGATCACGCCGCCATAAAATGAGCAACGATCCGCAGCTTTGTCGCAAAAATGTTGCGGTGCTGCGCCAGGCACCCCTTGCATTATTGCGCCATCTGAAAGATCTGTGCGTGTCTATATGCCAATTTTTTGGTAAAAATCAAGCTTTTATGACATTGTATCATATTGGTGTAGAATGTAAAATGATATGTGCACTTTTATACTGTGCGTTGGTGACTCTCTGTACGTCTGTAGGCCACACAGTCTCTTCAAAGCTGACCATATTGTGATATGATATAATAAAAACATTGCTTGTCCGTTGTCCCAAGACACTGATTCTGTTACAATATTTTGTCCCATTACTGTATCCTAACTCTCAAAATTGGTGAGAGCACTGCTGCAAGCGTGAACCACTGTGTCTTGCCATCTCTGTTTAAAAAAAATACAGCAAACACTCGAGAAAATGCACAAAAGCACGATATCATATATTCTCAAAAAAAATTGGATTTTTTATAACAAAAAACAACGTGTTGATGCTTTGATCCGTCGATCTTTCAATCTCAGTGCGTCAGTGGACAGAAACTGACGCGTGCTGCCCTTCCAAACCCTGCAGCACCGCGCTACGTTGCGTTAAATTATACACATTTGCATTTAGAAAACGACAATGCGTGTTTTCCGAACTTTGCCGGCCGCTTGTGCTTCCAGAATTTTTTTTACAACCTACTTGGCCGCCAATGAAATCTGCATCACGGCGCAAACTATAGCTCAGTGCGCAAGACAAACCCGCCCAATTTTTTTTTGCACTCGAAAATACCAAAAACCTCCCATTTATACTATTTTGCGTTCATCTCGCCATCTGTATGGTCGACCCCGCTCAAAAATGGCTGAATCGAATTCAGCGCAAAATTCACAACAAAAAAGCTTAAACCGCCAAAGCGCTACGACCACTTTTGAAAAATTCAGGGGTCACTCAGGGGTCACACATTTCAATCTCAGAAAATGCCAAATTTGGGAAATTTCGAACTCCGAGTGATCAATGCATCCCAAACAGGTAACTCTGACCATTTACTATTGGCTTACAAAATGACAGGTCGCCTCACCTTTAGAAAAAAGCGCAAAGAGTGACGCATGAACGACGATCGACTGAGAAAAAATGCCCACTTTGGGCAAGATTTTTTGGCAAAAATTTGAGGTTTGACACTTCCAAATTAAGGTGGTGGATTGCATGGAATTTTTACTATTTTTCTATTTATTTTATTTCGCACATCTTTATGCAGTATGCACTAAATGGTCTGCAGGCTGGTAATAATAAATGACCGATGCAAAAAGTTAAACCCCAAGCTGGAGGGTTGCGAATTATCCCATTAGATGCTTTGCCCCCCTGTTTGTTAGCAAAACTGCAATAAAAATTGAGGGTCAACCAGACCGTTGTCGAGCAAATCGCAATCAAAGCTTTTGATGAAAAAGTGTATTTTCTCTGCAATTTTTTTGCCATCCAACAATGAAACTAATCTCGTTCGATAAATATTCAACAGGTGCTTTCGACTTGTTAAAAGCGCCGTGTGTCGTCTTATCGGCTGCCGAGAACATCGAGATTGAAAGTTTTTGAAATGTTTGAGCCATTGAGCGGCTTTCACAAGCGTACAAAGGTCACGCATCGGGTAAACAAACATAGTACTGGAAACGACGTCCGAACTTGTTTAATTCGTCGAGCAATGCAAATTTCATTGCAATCGAAGCATAATTTGACCAAGACCATGCCAAATTGTGAAAATGTCAATATTATTTGAAGTCATCTGCGCAGCGACCCAATTGCTGTTGGTGTGACGATCCTCTGCTGAACCGTCTTCTTGCGGTGTTGGGGCCCAACGGGCCAGCGTCTCTGGCGCAAGCACGGAGCGCAAAGTGGGGCGGCGACGGGTCACGTCGACGGCCCGCTTAACGAGGCGTCCGCAACGTGGTTGTTGCTGCGCATGGCGTGAAGCAGCGCCACGGATGTGGCGAGCAGGGCGCTCGTGGACTCTCTTGGCAGGACGCATCTTGATATTGTATACAAACAAGGGAGTTTTATTGTAATACAGTAGCAAGAGGGGGGTTCAGGGGAGGAGAAACGGTGTTGAAAGGGTAAAGAAAAAAGAAAAGAAAAAAAAGGGGAAAAGGAAAGTGGCGGGTCTTTTATGTGCGACAAGGCCAATTGGTCTGCAGCCTTGGCGCACAGACAGATCGAGATTCCAGCGGCGCAGCAAAAGGAGAAAAAGCGGGGCAAAGGAGAAGATCGGCCATTGCTCGATGGGGAGAGCAGCTACAAACTTGTGAGAGAGTGCGTTTGAAAGCCACGAGCCATGGCCAGATGATGGTGTTGGAATTGGGCGGCGGCCAAAGGAAAAGAGAAGGACTGGAAACAAAAAGGAACGAAAGGGAGCAAGAAAAAAAAAAGAGTTGTGGACAATGCTCACGAATTGGATCGTGACAGTTGGGGTTTCAACGTCTTGTTAAGAAAAAGCGAGGTGTGGAAATATTCTACTGCGATGATCTGGAGAGAAGAAGGTTTGTACATTTTAATATTGGATTTGTGACGATGATTTTTGAAAATTGCCAAAATTTCAATACTGTATTGTCGACAAGTCGGTCTGGTTTAGCTTTGATTCTTAGTGATTTTTGAAAACAACAGACGCGCGACAATGATCAATCAGATACAGTACTGCTTTGGCAATGATCCAACACTTGTTTTCGGCGTTCAGATTGAATTTGTGCGTTACAGCGGCCCATTGAGAAACCCTACTTTTTCTGAAAAGAGAGGAGCGCGAACGATGGAATTTTCACAGTATCATAAAAACATGCGTTTTGGCTTTTGGGTTCAGTATCTGGTTTTGTTAGCGAAAAATGCAATTTCTTATGCTGAATTGGTCTATGAAACAGTAAATTATTGTCCCAAATTCGAATCGCCAGATGAATTGAAGCTTAATACAGTACATTACAACACCCAGACTCACACAAGCAATTACAGGTATACAACGGCAAAAAGTTACACAAAACTCAAAATGTCGCATTAATATACAGCAGCACCGGTATCACAACGTACAACGCTTCACAAAGTTGCATAACGTTGCACGGAGGAACACGTACACATAACACATCACACTCAAATCACCCCCACGCAAATAAAAAAGGTCCAATTTTTACAAAAAAAAATATTAAAAAAACGAAAAAGATATTCCCTGACGGGGAATTGAACCCCGGCCGTGTCGGTGAGAGCGACAAATCCTGACCACTGGACCATCAAGGACTTTCTGAAGGTCCAACCGCTCGGTACATCAAAAGCCAACTACAATTTTCAAAAAAAATTGATTTTGCGATTTTAGGCGATGAAACATATAAAATTGCATTTCCGCTGAGTCGCAGCTGGATTTTAGCGGTCGATCAAGCATCTCAGCTTCATTTTCACGCGATTCAAGGCCGATTCAAAGTCAATTTTGGCATTGCCTAAGGGTGCCGATTTATTTCTTTTTTTTCTCTTATTTGTTTTAAAAAATGCGCCCTATACTGTAGTCCACCATGTCAATTAAGTAGATGAGCGGGAGTGTCTTTGGCCAGATGAGAGGACGAGATCAATTTTTCATTGGTGTGATACGTGACTTTTTATCGCATTGTCGGAGAGATCAAGCTGCGCGGGACACGGATTGTAGGTAGGCTTGTCATGTAGATTTCCGATCATTGGCAAGAGGTCAATGAAGAGTGTGGCATGGATGAAATGCTAAAAGGGACGCGTCAGAGCGCGTTTTTTTTATTTTTTTTATATAAAATGATTTGGGAGCGGATTATTGGCTGTCCTCCTGGTAGACGAGGCCGATTTCGCGGCGCCAGGCGTCCATGGCTGCAGCTTGGCCAAGTGTATCATCGTGGGACATGGCGGAGCACTCGAGCTTGGCTTGGGTGAGCAGGGCATCGGCAATGGCGTCGACCTCGTAGGCAAACAGGTTGGTTTCGCTGAGGGGCACGGCAATGACCTGTTTTTCCTCGCCGTGCTTCTTGACCTCGAGTTGCACGGGGCCGAGCACGGCCAAATCAGGGCGCCACAGGTTGGGCACGCGGATCGAGCCTTTGGATCCCCAGACCTCGACGGCACTGTCCAAGTCAGCGAGGATGCTCACAAACAATTGTGCCGAAACCTGGCCATCAAACGCTAGCGACGCCATGGCGTACTCATCCACCTTTGAATCCGATGGCACGCGGCCAACGGCCTTGATCTCCTTGGGGTTGGCAAAGCCGCGGCCCTGCGCAGCACCCGCCAGCAGGCGCGCCAGCGACATGGGATCTGAGGTGAGGAAATAAAAAGGATAGGATGAATGGGAGAGCTTCTGACTTTTTTTTTTTTTTTCCTCCTCCCATTTTCTCTCTCTCTTTTTCGCTTACAGCCGCCAATGTCCATGAGAGCCCCTCCGCCCATTTCATTGCGCCAGAGGCGTGATTCGGGGCCAAATGGAATGCCATCGTAGGTGAAATTTGCGCGGATGAGATGGACGTCACCAATGGTGCCGTCACGGATGGCATTGACGAGGGCTTGGGTTTGCGGGTGGCAGCGGTACATATACGCCTCCATTAAAAAGACGCCGTTCTCTTTGCAGGCGGCGACAATGTCCTCGACCTGGCGCTGGGTCATGGCCAATGGCTTTTCGACGAGCATGTGCTTTTTTGCGCGTGCAGCCTGCAGTGCCATGGCGTGATGCTGCGGGTGTGGCGAGCAAATGTACACAATATCGACGTTGGCGTCCTTTAGCACCTCGTCATACGACCCGTAGCACTGCGACTCGGCAAGGTGCCCGTGATCCTTACCAAACGCGACCGCAGACGCACGCGACCGGCTGCCGACTGCAACAAGCTCGCCATGCTTCGCCACCTGCAACGCCTTTGCAAAAGTTTTGGCAATATTGCCCGTGCCCAGAATACCCCAACGCAACGACATTCAAAAAAAAAAGAACAAGAAAAAAAAAGAAAAAGAAAAGAGAGGCGGAGCACCCTGAAACACACACTAAATGCGAATTTGCGGAGACCCTCCGCCCCGCATCGGTTTCCCACGCCGGGATTATGTAAGTCAAGCTCCCGTTTTCGGGTCCAGGGCCACTTTTGACATATTTTTTTTTGCTGCCATTGTCTCCATTGATGCCCACCAAGTACATAGCTCACGCAAAGATTAAAAAAAAAGCAAGATTGTGGTCAAAAATGGCCTTGACGCGTCATGCGGCTCAAATTCTCTCTCTATTTTTTTTTTTTTTCGTTGAAAGATGATATTTGTACATTTTATTTTCAAACAGAAGGAGGCTGGCCCTCGCGATACTTTGCCATGAGGGAAATAAAGATGGCGCGGACAATCATACGTTTGGAATCGAGATCGCGCGTCGCCCAAGCGTGTGCGCTCTTGTCTTTTTTGAAGAGTGCGCGGATGATGTCGTCGGACGACTTGAAGAATTGGTCGACAAAGTGGAGCACAAACAGGCCGCAATCGTGATAATTAGGCTGCTGCGGCACGTCTGTTGGATAATTGACCGGCGCCGTCGCGAGCTCCTCTATGCCAAGCCGGTTTTTTGCCTCCATCTTGAGGTATTGCACCACATTGCGTGCCGTCTGCCTGTGCCTGGCCCCAATGGAATCAAGCACAAATACCTTGGGTCTGTCCGGCATAAAAAAAAATGAGGGGGAGGGGAAAGAGGCAAAAATGAGCAAAAAAACGCATCTGCGCGGGTGATTTCCCTGCCCCGCTTACCTGTCCTCCGGCGCTGCCGATCGAGGGACGTTCTCGAGACACTTGTGCAAGTTGGTCACAAGAAGCAGGTACCAATGTGAACTAGAGATGAAGCGTTAAAAGTGACATTGCGCATCACCAGCCCTTTTCTCTCTCTCTCTCTCTCTCTCTCTCTCTCGCGACTTACTGCTCCAGGACAGGAATAAAGACATATTTTTTGGAAAAAAGATCAATGTCGGTTGTCCACTTTTGCACGCCGTCATAGTCAATGACATCACTTTTTTAAAAAAAAGGAGCGTAAATAAAATGTCCATTGGGCCGAGGGAAAGCGAGCCTTACTTGTCAATGATGCCTTTGGTGAGGCGCGTGTAAAAAAAGGGGCTAAAGATGTGCGTGTCGTCTGCGAGTTTGGCTCTTTTATAATTGGCATCCTCTTTGTACTCGTCGTGAACCCTGTAAAATAAAGAAAAGGGTGAGTGAGGATGGTCCAATGGGCATATTGTCCAGGCCTTACTTTCGAAGATAGACCTCGATGATGGTGTCATTTAGGAATTCCTCGGGCTTTAGTCGCTTGAGATCGTCGCCTGTCACCGTGATGCTGCCTTTTCGATGATCAAATGGATAGGTGAAGAGGCTAAGAGGGAGAAAAAAAAAAGTATGAGCCATTTGCGCGATCTTTTTTTTTTTTTTTTTTTTTTTTTTTTTTTTTTTTTTGGCTTGCAATTCTCGAGTAGGTGTGTCATCGTGACCATCATCGTCGATTTCATGGAAAAGGTCCATTTTTTTGTCGTTTTCCGTGTCGGTGAGGGTATCATGCCTGATCTTTTGGGCTGCTTGGCGTGTAGGATTGCGCCTCGGTGGCGAAGTGTAGGTATTGCTTGAGGTAGTGCCTACAATGTCAATATCGCCGTCATTGTTGTCGCGCAGATGCTTTTTGTTGGTTGGTGACGTGTCGGTCTTATCGATAGAGGTACCAAAGAATCTTGAAAAGGAGCCAATGGCTGCGGTAGCGGCGGACGATATGACGGCGACGGGCGTGCGTCGCTTTGGAATGATCATGCGGGGGATGTCGTCGTCGTCGCTCGAGTCGCGTGGCGCCAATGGCGACGGGGATCGTGGTT
Source organism: Gongronella butleri (assembly GCA_025201375.1). Classification (NCBI taxonomy): domain Eukaryota; kingdom Fungi; phylum Mucoromycota; class Mucoromycetes; order Mucorales; family Cunninghamellaceae; genus Gongronella; species Gongronella butleri. Next base: position 59,962 of record JAIWZP010000083.1, on the reverse strand, counting down.
TTGACGCGGTGGATGGCTTTGACGAGGATAAAAGTGGTGGTGACCTAGCTGGTGGTGACAGGGACACGGATCGGGGCCGTTTGCGCCGCAGCGGTTCCTTTTTCACCACGAAATCGTCGTTTTCGTCGTCATCGGATAATGAGACGTGGATTGGCACGGCGCGATGGGGCGAGGAGGCGCTTTTGGTGGTGGATGTGGTAGTCGATGTGGACGCCTTGGACTTTGCACGCGAGCTGAGCAACTTTTTGAATGCGGCATCGCGCTTCGCTTTTTGGCGAGATTCGATGGTGGACGGTGGCGAATTCGAGCGACGATCGTACGGGTAGAAATCGTCCTCGTCATCAATGTACTCGGCCGCTCGGATCGACGACCGCGGCGCGTGCCGTGAATATGGCTGGCCCTCAATATCCACAACCCCGGAAGTCGACGTGCGACGCGCTTCCCGTGCCGAAACCCCGTCGCGCTTGGCCAAACTAGGCGTGGGCGCGTCCATTCGAAATCCAGGCTGCTGTGATTTGACGCGCGTTTCAACATTGACTAATCCGGATGGCGTAAAACTCGTGCGCCCACCTCTTTGAGGGCCCTAAAATGAACAAAAAAAGGTTGTCAATTGGATACTCTTTTCGCACTTGACATGTTCCTTTTACATTGTTCCGCCGTGAAATATCACTATAAGACGTCGTCCGAAGGAATTGGTCCTGCACCTAGAAACAAAAAGGTAAGAAAAGACCCATTTTCACTTTTTTTTTTTTTTTTTTTTAAAAAAAAATACCTCATTGCTCTTGTTCTTGAAGCGCGCTATAAAAAAAAAAAGTAGATCATCATAAGCGGGCAATCACGACCCATTGAATCGCATTCCATACCCTTTGACATGGCGCCACCACGTTGTTTGCCTTCAGCATCGCGCATTGCTTCTAAAAAAACGGGCAAAAAAAAAAAGAGCAGATCAGGGACCAATTGACCACGGAATGATGGGAAACATACGGCTTCTCTTGACTTGGGGGGACGACGATTCAGACGTGTTTGTCATGTAAAAGAGGTCATGCCGCTATAAAAAAAGAAGGATAAGAGGGCAAAACAATGTCATTTCTGGGTAAAAATGCTTACATTGGAAATGGCTTTGGTCGGTACAGCTATCGGTACACCAGACTGGCTGCTCGAGCGGCGCTTTTGACCCACATGGTGGCCATCCATGGTCAATGGTCGAGCCCCGTCATGGTAGCCACGCGGCTGGCATAAAAAGACACATTTAGCAAATCGAGCTCCATTGGTCGTTTGCTTTACCTTGCTGCGGTGAATATCGTCCGTATCCCTGTTGTGGTGCATGGATCGCTTTGTCGACGGCGAATTCATGCGCTCACCAGGGGGGAAAAAAAAACAAAAGGGTTGAAAAAAAGAGAAAGAGAGAGAGAGAGAGAGAAAAAAAAAAAAAAAAAAAAGGCGGGGCTCCTATTCTTTCTTTTCGTTTGGGCGTCTGTTTGGGCTCAATTGCCCCTTTGACAGGTCTGTTTTGGTAATCCGATGGTGAAATCAGAGCACCATTGGATGGTGCAGGCGTTTTTTTCCTCTTTTCATTGCATGATCTTCGACATAGAGGTCAGACAGCGACCTGCCACGCGTACCTCTCTCTCAAGTTGGTCGCCAGGTGCATTGTCTGTCAGCGGGCGGCCATGGTCAAAAGAAAAAAGTACAAATTCAGCCAAAAGAGACATCTTTTGCCCTGCGGGCGCAACTCACAAACACCCAACTCGCATCTGCATCAAGTTTTGATGCGCGTCGGCGCAGCCAATTTTGGAAAGCCTATCATGAAACCCGTAAAGTGCAGCAAAATCGAGCTTTTTGACATTCTGAGTGATCCGTTCTCTTTCAAATTTGAACCAGTGGTCGACCTTTTATGTTAAAAGCTCCGCAGCATGTTTGAGAATTCAATGTCTGCCCTCGCAGTAGGTGCGATTGAAAAAAAAAAAAAGAGAAAATCAAGAGTGTTTGAATAAAATGTCGCGTATTGGCAGATCCGCCAAGAAAATACATGGAGCCGTTGGAAACCTATTCCCACCATCTCATCTGGTCCCGACTTGGGGTCACTCGCGCAAGTTCATCGAAAAATACATAAAAAATTATTTTGGCTCAGAATTTTTCAACGCGTATCTCAGGATCACACCAACCGATCGCCGCAAAAACTTGAAAACCTGGTTTTCGACTTGGTCTGTTCATGCATGCTTTAAATTTGGGGTCATTTGGACAACGTCGTCTGGAACATTCTCAATCGAAAAGGAAGCGAGTCAATGTCAAATTCTTGATTTGAAAATGGTGTTCACGTACGATTGACCATCCGCAGTGTCCAGCTGATAAAAGTATCGAAGCGCTTCTCTCCAGGTGGCAAAAAGATGACAAATTCTGCCCTGTTTGTTTCGAATGTTTCAAAAAAAGCAAATCCAAAAGCAAGAATGGCGATGTAAAATACAAAAAGACTGGATTTTGCTATTTTATGGGATGTGGTGGTCATTGATCTGATGGTCTCTATTTAAAGTAGACTTGAAATTGACGCGCGCAAGTGATGGACGTTTTATGCCGAAATTCGACTTGAATTGGGGTGGCGCGAACGCGCTTTTTGAAACAAAACTCAAAACGCCATCTCTCCCCTCCTTTTTTTTTTTTTTTTTCTCTCTCTCTCTCTCTATCTTTCGTTTTCTTTCCTGGAACTGTTTTTACTGTATCAATGTACTCTGATACCAAATGTGACGAGATAAAGGCATGCTTGTTGGGTGGCATGTCAATGACTAAAACGGCGTATCAATGTGGAGTGAGCACCAAAGTTGTTCACAATGTGCGTCGCAAGTTTAACCTTCCCCAAACACATGAGCGCATTAAAAGGTGCAGCACGTCCACGATCAAAAAAATCCAACAACTTGCTTACCAGGGCAAGACGGCTAGCCATACGGCGGCGGCATGCAGTGTCAGCAGAAGCACGGTCCTAAGATATCGATCGCAACGCGGCTTCACCAGGCCGAGATTCAGCGACGTCAAAAAGCAACAGATTATAAAAAACCTTTTGGACGGCGTGTCTGTGAGTGAAACAGCTTGCATTAACAAAATATCACCGAACGCTATCCAATTTCCGAAATTCGACAACAACATCCATACCCTTGGCGAGAAAGCGACGTATGAACAAGACGCGATCGAAAAGATCCAAAGGCAACTCCTAGCTGATGAGCCGCTCAAAAAGATCGCGGCTGATTGCGGCACGACGCTCAATTTGGTCAAAATGGTGAAAAGAAAGTTTGGCATCAACAACAAAAAACTTAGCAACGACAAAATTGACAAGATCATACAGTGCGTTGCCAGGGGAATGTCAACAGACATGGCTTCCAAAGCGTGTGACGTCAGCCCCTACTTGGTACGAAAGATATGCAAAGCACGCAACATCGCGCTCCCTGGCTCAAGGTACATCAAGCCAGCCACAAAGAAAGAAATAAAAAGACGTCTTGAACAAGGCGAGTCCTTGGCGGCTGTGGCTAAAGCATGCGGTGTCTCCGAACGGCGCATGTACTACTTCAAAAAAGCAGCCAATCTCATCGAATCGCCTTCAAAGCGGCCCAACTCGTCTCCTCAATCCATGTGTCAATTTAGATTCGTGACAGAGCGCGAAAAACAATTGATCAAGCACTTCTTGCTCAGCGGGATGCCAATGCACAGCGTGGTGATCGCTGTGGCCGCTCAAGGTGGACCGTGGCAAAAATAAAGAGGCAAATGCAGCTGCCCATATCGCCAATTGCATCCGTGACCAAGCTTGAAGAGATCAACAAGCCTCATGCTAAGGGGACAGACGCGTCCAGTGCGACGGAGCGGCGCGGCTCAAGTATTTACACGTCCAAACGCCTGATCAACGAGCGAAACATCCAAGCACATCCCATCATCAAGGAGGAACAAGTCCACTCACATACACTATGCACAAAAAATGCACTCAACAATACATCTGCCCGTGCATCATTGCCACACATTGAGTTTTTAGACGAAATCCCCTTTTGCATTTTGATTTGATGCATCATCGTCGTTTTTATTATGCTTCTTTTCTATCCATAAATCTTGCTGTCCCTATTTTTAGCGTCGAAACACAGCACGCGATTAGACATCAGTCGCGCAAAGGCAATATTTTGCGCTTTTGACCATGTTTTCATGGACTTGCTATGTTTAGACCGTGAAAAGCAAACACCATTCTAGAGAGGCATTCTTGAGCATCATTTCCCACTTGCTTGAGAGTTTGTGGTTTGAAGTGAAATTATATCAAAACGCTGTTTTTAAGAAAATGGCTGTATTCATTATTGTTGGGGGCCAAGGTGACATCCAATGGCGGCCAAAATCATCTTGACGTAATATGAAGAGCTGGAGAATAAAGTGGGACTCAATCTTTGCTGGCGCGCCACGCTCAAATCAAAATTAGTCGTCGCAAGCACCCAAATCAAAAATTAGAAAATCAGGTCTTCAGAATGACACCACATTTGCACGCAAGGTGCATCGAATGATGAAAACGACGAAAAGCGTAAAAAGGAGCGCAATCGATCTGCTCATTGACGAGCAACGAGCAATTTTGATCAAAACTTTACAAGTGAATTGCACGAGAAAAACGTGCTGTAAATCACTTTTAACACGCCCACCAGAAAGAGAGACTCCAGATGTGTGCATATAATGCAAAAAACCGAGAAGAAATAACCAAGCTGACGCGCTTTTTTGACGCGTCAAAATTTATAATGATCTTTGTCGAGCGTTTCTTTAGCCCAAAACTTGCATTTTTCAATGATCATGAATATCCACGTACGCACTAGCTTCTGCTCTTTTTGATGGTGCGCGTTTGCAGGTGCTGTGATCGTTTGTTGTCGAGATCACCTTGTAGCGAAAACACGGAGCAGAATTCATTTTGCGCAAAAAGCAGTCGATGGAGCCTTCGTTTTTATTACATTTCTATCGGTGAACAGATGTGTTGTATCATGTGATTGAATGGTGTCGCGATCTGAGGACCTCAGTTCTTGCCGTTTTCAAATCCTCGACTGTACCCCTTGGAAAAATCGTCGTTTTTAAACGTCGTCAGTGCACGCCATCCAGTGGTCGGGAGCACCGCGAGGGTAGGATCATTCGAACGAAAAGCCTTGGATTTACTTTTTCAAAGAGTGGATGCACTGGCAGGTCATCGTTTCAGCGACAGGCGACCCAAAACCCGTAAAAATGCTCAAATCAAGATTTTCTCGCAGACACTTGATTCACATTTAGTTAAACAGCATTTTGCAGCGCGCAATTGACAATGGCACACAATATTTTGCTGTGAGTTTGATACCTTTTTAGAGAGTTGGAAAAATAAGCATGGATTTGCCAATACGTTTTAAATTCGAGACATCTGGCCATACAGAGATTCGTTCACTGTCAAACTTGGACCAGGTGTCTCTGCAAGATGCCAACAGCAGTTGACAAAGTTTGCAATCTCAATGGTAGATCACGGACAAGACAACTCGAAAATTCAATTTTCCCAGAGTGGCATTAAACGGTTCTCAAGATTGCACTGATCGACTACCAGGAAAACTTGACATTGGTGTGCTTCAATTGGTACAAAGCATCAGTCTAAAAACCAAGGCCGATCGGAAAATGCAGCTCAAGAGCAATGGTAAATGATTGTCGTCAAAGCCATTTTGATCGTTTTCTCGACAAGCACTGAATCAACCACTCTATGCAGGCCATGTTTCAAAGAATCAGCGTGTCCTATACAATAAAAAGGCAATTGCAACATGGGGGTCTTTATCATATTTTGATTGTGGTTCGATTCCATGATGACATTGCTGTTTAAGCTTTTTTTTCTTTCTCGTACACCATGGAATCAGAGATGCCAATGAGTTTGTATGGAAGTTTCGAGAGTTGGGTGATACTCCGAAAGGTATAGCCAAGCCGATAGAAGGTCATGGGAAGCATGTCGCGCTCCGACACGCTTGGGATTATTTTAAATTCCCGCCACGTTTTGTGTACAGGGCCACGGCGACACAAAGATGCTGGTCGATTGGCCGTGCGGGAGAAGAACAGGGCACGAGCGACGCGTCGGTGGCCAATGGTCACTACTGACCCTAATCTTTTTTTTTTTTTTTTGTCATTTTTTGGCCGATTCTGCTGTTTTTTTTTTTCTTTTTACTAGATGTGGGAAGGGCGGGAAAAGGAATGAGGGCATGGCGAAACAAAAAAAAGAAAGGCTACGTCATTGTGATGGGTAAAAAGGGTCAGGGTATATTGGGAGAGTCTTTTGTGTCGCGTGACAATGATATCGATGAATGGAAGAGGTTGGTATCGATCAAAAAAGTGCGAAAGGGGGGGGCATGCTGGCGTCCACAATGCGCTTCATTGGCCGCAAAATCAAAGTTTCTGGAACACCCGGCCCGTCGCCTATAAAAAAAACGCCGCGCTCGCGCTTTGCGGCCTTTTTTTTCATTCTTCTTAGCTTCTTTCACTCTTTACCTTCCCCCCCTTTTTTTTTACGTTTGCATACCAATGACCCAAGGCACCCAAGACAATAACAAAGGGCTGCGTTTGCTGGTGGTTTCGAACCGTTTGCCTATCACCGTCAAAAAGGACCCTGCCACCAACGACTATGAGTTCAAAATGTCGTCTGGCGGCCTAGTTGCCGCGCTCAGCGGGTTGAAGAAGCAAATGAGCTTCACTTGGATCGGCTGGCCAGGTAAAAAGAGGAATGAGAAGCGTGTGTTTTAGCGAGAACACGTCATTTTGACGCTTTTTGTGTTTTTCATTAGGCATTGACGTGCCCACCGACGACCGACAACGCCTGCAGGAGCGCCTGTTGAACGAGACTTCGACGTTGCCGGTTTTTGTGGATGACGATTTGGCCGATCTGCATTACAATGGCTTCTCCAACAGGTAAAAATGCACCTTTTCACGCTCTTTTCCCCGATTTCAGATGTGCTCATCCTTGTCTTGTTTTATTTTTTTAGCATCCTTTGGCCCCTGTTTCACTACCACCCTGGCGAAATCTCCTTCAATGAGGAGTGGTGGGAGGCGTATCAGCGTGTCAACCAGCTTTTTGCCGACGCCATTGATGAGATTGTCCAGGACGGCGATTTGGTCTGGATTCAAGATTATCACTTGATGCTCCTGCCCGCCATGCTGCGCAACAAGACCACAAAAGACATCAAAATTGGCTGGTTCTTGCACACGCCCTTCCCAAGCAGTGAAATTTACAGGTAAAACGCCAAAAAACAAAAAAAGAAAAAGAAAATGCGGCGATTCACACCCCCGCGCTCCTTTGATTGTTAGAATCCTGCCTGTGCGCAAGGAGATCTTGCTAGGTGTTTTGGAAAGCGATCTGCTTGGCTTCCACACATACGACTATGCGCGTCACTTTTTGTCGTCGTGTACGCGTATTCTCGGTCTCTCCACCATGCCTAATGGCGTCGAGTACGAGGGGCGATATGTCCAGGTCGGCACGTTCCCCATTGGCATTGACCCTGACAAATTCAAGGTACAAAAGCAAAAAAAAAAAAAGAAAAAGAAAAAGAAAAACGGAAAAAAAAACAAAATCTTACCTATTCTTTTTTTTCTTTAATTGGTGTAGGAGGGTCTCAAGAACACGTCGATCCAAGGGCGCATTGCGCAGCTCAAGAGCCGGTTTGGGGACTGCAAGTTGATTGTGGGCGTGGATCGCCTTGACTATATCAAAGGTGTGCCGCAAAAGATGCACGCTCTCGAAGTGTTTTTGAGCGAGCATCCCGAATGGGTGGGTAAGGTGGTGCTTGTGCAGCTTGCCATTCCGTCGCGCGAGGACGTGGAGGAATATCAGCAGCTGCGCAGCACGATCAATGAGCTTGTTGGCCGCATCAATGGCCAATATGGCACCGTCGAGTTTGTGCCCATCCATTTCATGCACCGATCCATCCCCTTTGAGGAGCTCGTTGCCCTTTATGCGGCGTCGGACGTGTGTCTCGTGTCCTCGACGCGCGATGGCATGAATCTCGTTTCATACGAGTATATTTCGTCGCAACAGGACAACCACGGCGTCCTCATCTTGTCGGAATTCGCAGGCGCCGCGCAGTCGCTCAATGGCTCCATCATTGTCAACCCGTGGAACACAGAGGAGATGGCCAATGCCATCTTTGAGGCCGTCACGATGCCCGATGACGTCCGCAAGGCAAATCATCAAAAGCTGTATCGCTACGTCACAAAGTACACGGCCGCCTACTGGGGCGCAAGCTTTGTCAATGAGCTGCGCGTAAGAAAAAAAAAAAAAAAAAAAAGGAAAAATCAAAAACAAAGCCTGTCGTGCTCACATTTTTTTCTTTTTTTTTTTTTTCCATGCTTTGCAGCGTGTTAGCGAGGAATTTGGGCAACAGATGGCCATGCCGCAATTGCATGCGGACCAGGTGCTGCAAAGATTCAAGCGAGCCAAAACCAAGAAACTTGTGCTGCTAGACTATGACGGCACTCTGACCACCACGCACAAGTTGCCAGAATTTGCCAAACCATCGCCAAAAATCCTCGACCAGCTAAAGGCCCTTGCCCAGCAGCCTGATACTTACGTGTACATCCTTTCTGGCCGCGGACGCCACCATCTCGACTCGTGGTTTGAAAACACGGGCGTCGGCCTCAGGTAAAAAAAAAAAAAAAAAAAAGAAAAGACAATATTCGCGTCCAACAAGCGCGTCAATTCATGTCCATTGGCGTCGTGTGCTCATTTTTTATTGTTTACAAGCGCGGAACACGGCTGCTTTTACAAGCACCCAGCCAACATTCGTAACGAGATCCAGCCGACATCGTCGACGGAAGGCAAGATTGTAAAGGCAGAGGACGGCCATTGGTATTGCCTTGTGGAGCAGATCGACCCCAGCTGGAAGGAGACCATTTTACCCCTGTTTGAGCACTACACCGAGCGCACACCGGGCTCGTTCATCGAGGAAAAGGAAATCAATCTGACCTGGCACTATCGCAATGCCGATCCCGAGTTTGGCAGCTGGCAGGCAACCGAATTGCAAGTCAATCTCGAGAAGCTGCTTTCGCACATGGCCTTGTCTGTAAGAAAACAAGATTCCCCGTCCCGCGAAAGCGCGCCTCATCTTTTTTTTTCTTTTTACGTGTTTTATAGATTGTTTTGGGCAACAAGACGCTGGAATTGCGCCCGTCATCAGTGGACAAGGCCACTGCGGTGCGTGCAATCATCAAGGACCTTGGGTTGTCATCGATCGATTTTATGATTTGCATTGGCGATGGCAAAACGGACGAGGTCGTGTTTTCGTACCTGAACGAATTCCCGCAGTCAATCACCAGCACCGTTGGCAAAAAGCAAACCGAGGCACAATACTATATCCCTACCGTGGACCTGGTCAATGGCCTGGTCGAGGAGCTTGGCCAGCTCAAGCTCTAAATCATACGTTTTATCCATTTTTTTATCCAAACAACATACATAAACAATTACATCATGCAGAAGCAGCTGGGTGGTACGATGCGCACCGTGGGGACGCAATGAAAAACGAGACCGCGGGTCATGGGAGCGCGCAAAAGGAACAGATTTTGTTGTATTGTCACTGTTTTTTTCTTTATTTGCACGTGTTTTTTTATATATTAGGCGGGTTAAGATGTAACTTGGAAAATTCAAGAAAAAAGAAAGAGAGCAGAGTGTGTAAAATATATGAAAAAGAGGGAGGGGGGAAGCAAGGTTAAAAAAAAAAAGACCAAATACGTGTGGAAAATGAAAACAAGAAGATAAAACGAAATACATAACGTTAGCATAGATGATAGACATAAAATTCAAGAGAAAAAGCCAGTCCTGAAAGAAAGAAAAAAAGGATGAATTGACACGAAAATGGAAAAAAATTGATTTTACACGTCCAAGCGCGTCTCAATTGCTTACTTTTTGTTGGACATGAATGTCTTTGTGAGCAGACTGAGAGTCTTGTTGACGTGCAGCTTGATATAGTCGAGATCGAGCAGTTGGATATTGTCCTGCTGCTTTTCCAAGAGGTCATCGAGCTTGAGGTCGATTTCGAGGATGGGCTTGTCGCGTCCTCGATAGTGGAGCTCGATGATGAATGTGCCTGGAATTGGCGAGGTGATTGTGACGTAGATGTTGTTGCGGCGGTTTTCAGGGACTTCTGTTTCGGCAATGATGCCGTCGCGTTCGAGCTGTTGATGTGTGAATTTGAAGGGGCCTTGGACGTGTGCCTTGTTGCTACCGGATTTCTTGGCCTTGCCGTCAATGACCTCAACGCCGAGGCCGACCTGCTTTTTGTTTTTTTGGTTTGTGCCCACAATGCCGCCGCTCTGCATGCGCACGTTTTGCAAATAAGCCTTGTAGCTCTCAAGCTGGCTCATCAGGTAATTGTTGTGGTCTTGAATGGTCTTGTACACGCTCTGCAGTGACTGCAATTCCTCCATGACCTTGACCTTGAGATCGCCCAAATGAGCCAGCTCTTGCGTGATCTCCTCGACGAGCAGGCGATGCCCGTCACCTTGGTCGACGACACCAGCCTCCTCCAGCTCGCGCAGCATCTCCTTGACCTTGATGCCCTTGCGCACCAACTGCACATCCTTGGCGGTACCAGCCGACTCGGCAATGTGATACAACTTTAGCGGAGGCCGCGACAAACCAGGCAAAGAACGAATGATTTGCACAAAAATCGCCTTGGCCTCCATATACAAAATGTCATTTTGCGTAATGTTGTTGTCGCTCATCAGCGACATGGTCAAATCTAGTGAAAAAAGTCAACAAAAGACCGTGTCGCGTCGCGCGTATTTGTTATTTTTTCCGGTTATTTTTTTTCTCCCGCGTACCTTGAATTGGCATTTCCCAGCGGCTAAAGAGTGGCAGCTCAATTGGCTTGTTCTGCTTCCTTGGGACCTGGGCTGGCGGTGCGCCGAGCTCCGTGGCCAGGATATGCAGATGATCAGATGGCTTGGGCGCAAGGACGTCCAGGTGTTGGTGTAGCAAGCTCTGTGTGCTGTAGATTTCGTTGGGCGTGATGCTGATCTGGATATCGCGTTTTGTCAACGCCATGTACTGGTCCATCTCAAGCGACTCGTAAAAGTCGCCAACCTCGCATAATTCGTTCAGAAACTGGTTTGTTCGCTTTTTGTTGTTTTCCACAAACGGATTCGTCGGAATCATGTATTGCTCCTTTGCATATGTGGGCTTGTTGGCCAGGTTCTGGATCATTTTGGCAATCTGCGCGTACAAAACACAAAAAAAAGGAGACAAAATTGAGTCATCTGACTTGATACTTCACTGGTTTTAGCTATTACCAATGTCAGAATCGTGCGAGGGTGAGTTCCTGGGACGCGGTCGATGAGCATGTATGCCTGGGGCGTGACAATGGCCGGGTTGACGAAGCGCAAGAAGAAAAAGGAGCCGATGAGCGTGGAAATGGCCTGATCGGTCGCGTCTGGATATTTTCGTTTGGTCAGGGAGCGGATCTGCTTGCAAATCCATCGAATGCCGTATGGCACCTTGTCGAGCGACTGCACAATGGTCGTCAAAAACTGGTTGGCAATCTCTATCAGCGCATTGACGCGCGGTTGGATGATGGCTTGCACCTGCGGGTGCGTCGCGGCCACTTCCGCTGTGACGCTACGTGGAAAGCTCTCCGGCAACTGGCCTTGATCTTCTTCAATCGCCTGCACAATCTCCTCGTACACCTAAAAGTGGGAGGAAAAAAGAAAAAAAAACGCGGTCAGATCTCCCACTCCTTTTTTTTTTCTTAATTGCTCTTACTTTCAAAGGATTGATCTGCAAATTCATGTCCTTTTGCTCAATAAGATCATTGATGCGGTCGGCCAACACGGACTTTAGATACGATTGACCGGGGCCACGGCGCGTGTAAGTGGTCATCATGCGCGATACGGGCGTGTTGGCGCGCAACAGCGATGTGAACTCGGCTGTCGTTTCGAATTGCCAAGACAGGACATTCTAATGAAATTAAAAAAGGGGGGAGGGTGTTAAGGGACCAAGGGGAAAGGGTAATGACAGGAGAAATGTGATCAAATGATGATTTCACTAGACATCATGCTTTTTTTTTTTTTTTTTTTTTTTTTGCTTTTCTGTGTTTTTTTTTAAAGTTCTTACCTGGAACATGGAAAGCAAAAGGTGCTCTTCACGGCTCTCGTATTGATTACCATAGAGCGTGAACATGACTGTTTGCAGCAATGTGTCGATTTCTGCGAGCGTGACGAGGCGACACAGCGTGGCCATGTAGCGCGGCTCGCTTTGGAGCAAGTAAAAGAGGTTGCCGTACTGCTGCATGCGTCTGTCGTCGGGGTAATGGTCGTCATTGTCCTCGTCGTGGTCTTCGAGACGTGAGGCGACCTCGTTTTGCTCGTCAAGCGCCATGCGGTTTTGAATCAGCAGGCCAATGCGCGCATCCAAGAATCGCACATCACGTTCGCGCATGAAATTGGTCTTTGACTGGCTGGAAATCATCGTCTTTAGCGAGCGCAGATTCTTTTGGGCTAGTCAGAAAAAAAAAAAAAACGAAAAAAAAGGGGAGCTGTTGGTCCTTCCGCGTTCTTTTTTCGCGCTTTTTGTTCCAGCTTTGCATGCGTGCTGGGCTGGGGGGGTTTTTTTTTTACCTCGAGCTAGATCGTCCTCGACCTCGACGTCCTGCTCGGCAGCCATGGAGTAAAAAGCAGAGACGGAATAGCGTTTTGAACCTCTGCCGCCTCGCCTGGACGAGTGATGGTTGTTTGCGGCGGCAGCGGTAACGGCACGGCTGACGATAGAGCCATTGTGCGGATAGCCGAACGATTGGACCATGCCACTGCGTCGATCGGCCATGGTAGCTTATTTAGAGTGCGTAAAAGGGGGGGAAAGAGAGAAGAAAAGAAGGGAGGGGTGTGGTATTTTGGTAAAAAAGTAAAAGAGAAAGAGAAACAAAGAGAAACAAAAAGGAGAGAACCTTAAAAAAAATAGCAACCAAATTATCGACGGAGCCAAAAGAAGGAGTCCAAAGAGGGAGCAAAAGGCCCTTTGCCCAATGTCACACACGTTTTTTTTGGATCCATCCGGGTACGAACTTTATAAATTGCTGGAAAAAAGAACACAGCTGCTGCTTGGCTCATGCTCGCGCTTTATTTCAACGCTTCGAAACAAAATGGTATCTAAATCCGCAGGTTGTACTCGTATTCCTACACACACACAAAAAAAAATTAAAAAAACATCAGCCCATCCCATTCATCGGCCTCCAATTCCTTGGAAAAAGGCGCTGGACAGGTTTCTTTGCTGCATTTTACCTCTTGCGTGCCTTGAGCAACCCATAAAACGACGGTGCTAACCAAAGAAAAAAGAGCGCCATCGCGCATCGCGTCCATTCAGTGTCGTCGCTCTCTTATTTTACCCCACATTTTTCCTCACCTTAGCATGATCAGACCGCATTGTACCACGCCAGCAATACCATAGTAAATGTCCTGTCCTTCGTGCCTCACCAGGTACTTGATGATCATCACGCTCTGTAAAAAAAAAAAAAAATCGTGAGCCCAAAAAAAAAAAAAAAAAGATAGGTGCATACACAGGCGCCGGCAAAGCCAAAACCAATCAGAGCAAAGCCGACAAACAGGAACAACCTGGCTTTCCACACGAGATCACTACCAGCGTACGAAAACGCCTCGCCTTGCAACCGCGACTTGTCGATCAGATTGATCCTGTAGAAATGTCATGTGAGGCTCTTTTTTTTTTTTTTTTTTTTTGTTCCTTCCTTCTGACTCTTTTGCTTACACAATCATGCCCAGCGTCGACAGAATCCCGCTAAACCAGTCCTCAAAGCCCATGGCCACACCCTGATGGTCCGATGTATTGTATTGAATGACGGCGTCCAAAAACACCCACCAGCCAATGGCCACCTAGTCAAAGAGCAAAAAAAAAAAAAAAAAAAAACATTGTCGCGTCAGCAAGGAGTCTCTCCAGGCACATTCGACGCTGTCGTACTAAAGCTCCGGACAGATACGAGCCAATCTGGCGACCTTTGCGCGTTAAAAACCGGAAAGGATTGCGTATCACGAATATCGATTGAGGCTCATCTTCATAAAGCGACTGCATGTTGTTGTATTAGGTGCGTGCGTGTGTGTGTTTGTGTCAAGTTAAACGACGGCGTGCTAATGGAATAAAAAAAAGAACCGAGAACCAAGAGAAAAAAGAAGTGATAGGCTCTTGGCGGCCCTGAAATTTTATAGCACGGTCCGCGTGGCCCTGCCTTGTCCATTTCACTCCGCTTGCCGCCCTTTTTTTTTTTTTTGCCCCTACCTGCTCCATGGATGTCCAATGGATGTCCAATGGGAGTTTGATTGGGCTTTTTTCATGCATATATACTGACGCACGATTCTGTCGAACGCACAAAGCACATCGTGTACAGAACTGCAAGTTTGTCGCTTGTTTCCAGGCTGCACGGTGCTGCTTACGCGCCTAGAAAGAATGGGGCCGTTTGGTAAAAAAAGAAATGTGGGTTTCGCGTTTTGTGGGTTCCCCCACAGATTTAAATCATCATCTCAGTAGTTTGAGCTTGAGTCAAACCAAGCTTTTTCAAACAAGCTTTCAAACACATGTTTGAAATACATCCCTAGCTTTGGAGAAAATAGAACCTGATTTGTGTCCGCCGTCATCATTGGATTTGTAACAATTCGTGAAAACAGTAATGCATCTTTCGAAAATAATGTGGCAATTGAATCATGAGTTTGCCTCGAAATGATTTTTTCAAACACGCTGCTACAGCCAAAATTTGAGCAATGTCAAGATCCTGGACAAATTCCCTGATCGATCTTTGGGTTTTAATTTTTTTTCGAGAAGAGGTGACCAAAAGGACCACCTGGTGAAGTTTCGTGACGCAGCGATGAGTCTTTGGTAGTGAAATGATTTTTTTTTCAAATTTGAAAAAAAATCGTTGGTCGGGCCCAAATCCATCTGGAGGGCCCCCCGCTTGAGAGGGTCAAGCCCTGACAAAAAAAGACAATCAGTTTGGCAACCTACGCACCAGCGCTCTGAGAATCATGTAATTAGATGCCTTGATCCCCTCTTTCTAAGCAGATCTGTAATAAAAATCGGGGGTGCATCGGGCCGTTCACGAGCAAATGGCGATTAAAGTGAATTTTAAGAAACTTGGATTTCTCTACCAGTTTTGATCGCACGCCTATGAAACTGGGCTCATTCGACACAGAACCAAATTGTGCATCTTTATCACAGCAGCACGTGTTGCTCTGCTCTGTCCGTGAAAGAGAAGTTTCGTGTTGAAATCTTTGATCCAACGTTGCAAGTGTACAAATGTCACGCATCGACTTTGTCGGGCTGAGACAAAATAACGCTCAAACGCGTATCTTCCCATCCGTGCAAGTTTCAGCCCGATCTAGGCACATTTTCTCGCTCCATAGCGGAAAACGCGTATTTATTGACAAATGTCGATTTTCTCGTCAATGGCTCGATTGACCCCCAGATTTTACGTATGTTTTGAAAAGAGAGTGGCCAAAATACCAAGATGACAAAGGTTAAAGGTGCTACGATTACTTGACGTCGTGCCACGTCAATCTGGAAAATCGCGATTTTTTCGCAGATTTTCCAAGGGGGTCAGTCAACAATTTTCAAGCTGTGAAATTTAGATCGCGGGATCACCATGCCATTCAACCACATGGTAAATATGGTCCAATTTACCGGCGTTCATACGATAAAACCCAAGGGTCCATTGTCTGGTTTCTGCGTAAAATGCGTTTGATGCCAAATTTTCGGCTCAAGGTGTTCTCAACGAAAAGTGCTTGTGTCTCCGAGAAACAAGCATCATCAGAAAGAGCATACCTCGCTGCGTAAATGCACATCGATGATCTATTAAAAAGGTGACTTTTGGGCATTTTCAACGTGGTTTCAAAACTATACATTTTTTTCGGCGCGCGAAAAACCGCGTCAGATGTCGAGTTACACACGCCTGTTATTAATCAAATCCATGTACCTGGAGGCACTCTTGCTAGTGGACGCGTTAGCGCGACCTTATGGGCGCGTTTTCCCAGCGCAATTCACGCTTAAAGTTAAACCTGAAATCGCGCATTACTCACTAACGAGCAGATCGATCACGCTCCTTTTAGGCATTTTCCGTGGTTTCACCGCGCAATGCATCTTGTCTGCAAATTTGGGGCGATTCTGGAGTCCTCTTTTTTCGATTTTTGCCCTGGGCCCTCGCCACAGCTTTATTGCCACTTTGGAAACTCACAGAGTGAAATGACCCCAAATTTGAAACAGGGAATGGATCAGGTGAGGATTCATCGGATTCAAGTTTTGGGCGGCCATCTGCTAGTGCGTTCATGCAATGTCAGTGATTTGGTCATCTACCAAGCCATTTCTGCACCTCACCGCGAAATCAAGACCATTTGTCAACCTAGGGCGACCTCTGATGATCAAAAAAAGTGTGCATTGCCAGCAGTGCGACGTTTCACGAGATGGTGACGCGTGTTTCCCCTCTTTTTTTTTTTTTTTCAGGGGCAGCCCTTTTGGCATGAGTTGCTATCATTAAAATGCGATCATGGTCAAGAACATGGACGCGTTAACGTAGGGCTGCGGACCAGATACACTTATAATTGATTGGCACGACAAAAAAACAAGAATTAGCTTAGAAAAAAGTCCCAAAAAGAATTTATTTGCATGCCAATGCGATTGGAAATCGCTTAACAATTGAAACAAAAGCTAAGAGGGGAGGGAAAGGATGAATTTGACATGACAGTGATTTGAGGGAAGGGAGAGAAAAAAGATTTAAGAAATCTATTGACGAGCAGCGACCTCACGGGCGGCGTCGGCGGCACGCTTGGCAAGGCGAGCGTTGGACTTGGGGCCGTTGATACCGCCACCCCAGGTGCGGCGGGACTCCTCCCACTTGTCGGCAAAGTTGGTCTTGACGGCAGAGATGACGTTGGCGAGCTCGGCCTTGTCGGCGTCGTTGACGTCGGTGAAGGCGAGGGCGGTGGCGGTCTTCTTGTGGACCAAGGCACCGAGGCGGGCCTTGCCCTTGACGATGCAGTAGGGGATGCCCATCTTGCGGCAGAGAGCGGGCAACCAGATGACGAGCTCAATGGGGTCGACATCGTCGGCAATGACGACGAGCTGAGCCTTCTTGGCCTCGATCAAGGCGGTGATGTGGTTGATACCGTACTTGATGACGACGGGCTTGTCAGTCTTGGCGACTTCCTTCTTCTCGGCCTTGGCGGCAGCAGCGGCACGGAGACGGTCACGCTTCTCAGCCTTGGTCTCGGGGCGGTACTTGTGGGCCAACTTGAACAACTGCGTGGCAGTGTTCTTGTCGAGAACCTGGGTGAATTGGTTGATCGCAGGGGGGACCTTCAAGCGCTGGTACAGGATCTTCTTTTGGCGCTGAAGACGCACGTACTTGGGCCACTTGACAAAGCGAGACAAGTCACGCTTGGGCTGGACATCCTGGCCGATGCCAAAGTTCTTGGGCGACGACTCAAGAAGGGGGTTCTGGTTACCCTTGGCCTGTTGCTTGGACTTGATGGGGTAAGGAGCGGGAGCGACCTTCTTGCCGGTGGACTTCTTAGCAGGAGCCTAAGCGAAAAAAAAACGACGATCAGAGATCCCATCCTCTTTTTTTTGTTCATCCATCCATCCATCCATCCATCGGTCGACATCGTCTCATCTGCGTTCAATGGTATCTCCACGCTGCTCAAAGGACATGGTTGAAACATCGTTGGCATCGAATCCGTCGTCGATGGGCTAGAAAGAATGGCCAAAGGGGCACCTTACCATGTTATTCTTAAAGAAAGAGAAAGAGGAAGAAGCACAACTTTTTTTGGCTGGCATTCCTTTTTGATCCTGTTGGAGCTCCGACGTCCGACAAGAAAGAAAAAAAACGCCCAAGCCTGCCAAGTCAAGCGGCCAATCAGCTTTCTTGAGCTTTTTTTTTCTTTTTTTTGTGTGTGGTGTGTGTGTGCGTGTGTGCGTGTGTATGTCTTGCGCATACAGCATTTTTTTTCTTTATTAAAATGACATGGGGGGCGTGCGCTGAAAAAAAAGGAGCGGGCATAGCAGGGCAGCGGCTGCCAGGGTGGCAGAAACATTAAAAAATACAATTGGGGGAAGCAAAAGAGTCCAGCACTTTTAAGCGCGATCGTACAGATGCTGTTTCAAAGTGTCCAATTCCTCTTCCAAGCGCAAGCGGTGCGTGCGCTCTTCCTCAAGCTTCATTTCAAACTCGGCGCGCAGCTGGCCGACGGCATCGTCGAACCATTGGTGCAATTTGGCCTCCAGGGGGTCGTCCGATGCGGGACGCGTGTGTGGCGGAGGGGTCGTGGCAGTCGCGGGCGCATTGACTGACGACACAGAGGCATTGTCGTCCATGGGCGCGGGTGACGACGTCGTGGGTGGCGCATTGGGCGCGGCAGCAGCAGGCACAGGCGGCATGGACCGCTTTGGCGCGCGTGGCGGCGGCACCACCGTCGCCGAATTGGCATTGGGCTCATCCATGCTCGTGGGACGCGATGCAGCTAAAATGGAAAAAAAATATAATCGAAAAAAAAACAGCCAATGCGTGAGTTTTTGTGAATTGTCGACGCGCATGAAATAAAGGAGCTTACGAGACGGCACGGATGGCGGCTTTGGGAAATTCTGCAAAACAGACCAGTTAATTTTTCTTTTTCTTTTTTTCTTTTTTTCTTTTTTTTTTTTGGTTTTTTTTTTTTTTACTCACCTTTGGGGGTTTTGCCATTTCGCTTGTAGGGCTGAGGGGAGTCGCTGCGGGTGTAGTAGTGGGAGGCTGCATGGGGACAGGTCGCGAGGGTCGGGTTGGGTGGTCATGGGGCGCGTTTGTGGTTGGTGGGGGTAAATCGGGCGATGCCATTGGGATGGAAGGCGTGCGTTTGTGAGGGATGTTTGGGCGCGGTGGGGGTGTGATGCCATCCTTTGAGATGGAGCGGCGCGAAGGGACCGGGGGCGAGGTGATGGGGCGAGGGGGTGGCTGGACCGGGGTGGAGGGCACTTCCGGGTTGGTGGGCGGGCGGCGCGTGGGTGGTGGCGCGGTCTGTGTCTTGAGCGATGTGGGGCGCGTGGCCACAGGCACGGGGGGCGGCTTGGCCATCGACGTTGGCGACGTCAATTGGCTATTGCTAGGCGACGCCGGCGACGCGTCCGTCTGAATCGTCGGCGGGCGTGATCGTTGCGGACGAACAGGCGCCGTCGCCGTCGAAGGGATCAATTTCACGAAATTCATTGGAAACACGCCTTGTTCATTCTTTTCATTGTGCCCGCGCCACCATCCGGCATTGTCCATCTTATCCGTGATCGTGATGTATGCTCCTGGAAGAAGTGCAAGCTCATCTTTTTTTTTTTTTTTTTTTTGGAAAAAAAGGGGGTTGAGTCCTCATTTTTTTTCTTTTTCTTTTCTCTTACCCTCTTGCTGCGGTATGTAGGCATTCAACACAATGGCTTGCTCTGTAAAAAATACATACATGTGAGTCAATGTGTTTCCTTTTTTTTTTTTTTTGCATAAATGCGTCGTGTTACCATGCTGTTCGGCAGAGGGAGCAGGTTGTTCCGATGTCGGGGCGGCGGCGGCCGGTGGAGGGGACGGGGTGGTGGTGGTGGGCGGCTGGTCGTCGTGCTTCGTGGGGGCGGGGCCGCCTTTTTTGCGTAAACCCATCCCGCCAGCCAAGATGCTGCCAATGCCGCCCTGCTTGACGCCATAAGCGGCCAGCTTGAACGACTGTCGCTTCGTCTTGTCCTCCTCTAAGGGATGGTCCTTGGCATCGATAATTTTGACGTGCTAAAAGAGAAAAATACGTCAATTCCCCTCAATAAACTTCATCATCTGACGAGTAGCGGACGGGATGCCGACGAGCAATATGCTTACGCTGCTAGGGAAAAGGCCCATTTTGCCATTGGTCTCGCCTTTCCACCAGCCGTCACCTGCGGCCTGGTCCACAACGGTGACGACACCATGCAGACGCAATGAAATCTCTTGCGAGTCTTGAGCTTCGTATTCATGGACAACCTTGGCCAAGAGGGGCCCGTCGTCTAGGAAAAACGAAAAAAGCGGTTACACGAACTCATCTCGCGCATGCAAGTCATTTTTTTTTTTTTTTTTTTACCATGCGCGGGCGCGGCTGCTTGCTGAGGCGATTGCGGCGCCTGGTTGTCTTTTTCAAGGTACTAGGCGACAAATGAAGGGACACGTGAGTCACGGGGGGTCCGTGTGTGAGCGTGCGTTTGGTCTCAGGAGGGTGGGAGAAGATAAGAAAGGGGGGGTCTTACGTTGCTTGGCGCGAGGCCCTGGTTGCCAGAGGCTTCAATTGTCCACCAGTCATCATTATCCTTGGAAACGACGCGCAACGCGTCGCCTTGGCGGAAAGACACCTCATCGGGGCCTTGCGCTTCGTAGTCGTAGAGAGCTTTGAACGTTTCTAGAAGAAAAAAAGGGGGGTGGGCCGAAAGGGGGGCGTATGAGCTCATTTTTGGCCCCTTGTTTTTGCAAACAGCCCTGCTTACCAGTCATTGGAAAGCGAGCGTGAACCGTGCCCTGGGTGTGTCAAGGAAAGGAAAAAAAAAGACAAATAAAAAAGGTGCTTCAAGGTTAAAAGAAAAAAAAAAAAGAAAAGGAAAAAAAAAGGAAGCAAAAGAAAAGGATGGCAATGGCAAAGGCGGACGATGAAACTTTAAAAAAATCGGCCTTTTGTTTAGCACATTTGTTGTTTCTTTCTCTTTCTTTCTTTGTTTCCCAATTTTTCTTTTTTTTTTTTCTTCCCTTTTCCCTTTTGCTAGTGTCTCTTACTATGGATCTAGACGTTGAAGCTATGCTTGAAGCTCCTTTCAAGGAGAATGTAAGTCGCTTTTTTCCAGAAAGGCTCTATTTCCCCTCATCTTTTGGTTGTTTTACGTTGTTTCTGATTTTTCTCATTGTCATTCTAGTCGTCCCAGGATGTGTCGCCCTCTCGTCGTCAAGAGGACAGGGAAAGGTAAGCCATTGGAGCCATTTGGATGGGGTGGGAGATGGATCAATGGATTGAATATTGATTTTTTTGATTTTCTGCCTTAGATCGGCCGGGTACGATTCATATAGTGCTCACGGGTCTCATTCTCGCCATAGAAGCAGCCGGCGCAGTCCTTCTTATGACCGCCATCGCTCTCGTTATGATGATGATCGCTACCGTCGTCATCGTGATGATCGCCGCTATCGCTCGCGTGAGCGCAGCAGCCGCCATCATCATCGCAGCCGTAGCCCTAGCTATCGTAGCAGCCGCAGCCCCCGGTATCGCAGCAAGACACCCGATCGTCACAGGTAAAAAAAAGGGAATAAGGGAAAAAAAACCAACATGGACCGCTCAATGCTTCTATTTTTTTTTGTTTTTCTTTTCTTTCTTTTTCTTTTGGCAGTGGCAGACACCGTGATCGATCGGCGTCTCCACCGGTACCGCCAGAAGAAAGGGATAGGCGCACCGTCTTTGTTACTCAACTTGCTCAACGTTTGAAAAACAGGGACTTCCACGATTTCTTCTCACAGGCAGGCCGCGTGCGAGATGCGCGAATCATCACTGATAAAAACACACGACGCTCCAAAGGGTAAAGCCTATTTTATTGCCATTGGCGGTCGCTCATCCTCTTTTTTTTTTAGTGTCGGCTATGTTGAATTTTACGAGCAGGAGTCGGTTGCCAAGGCATTGGAGCTGTCTGGCCAAAAACTTGCAGGCATCCCTGTGCTCGTCCAATTGACCGAGGCAGAAAAGAACCGATTAGCCATGCAGGCCTCGTAAGTTTTTTTTTTTTTTTTTTTTTTTTAAAAAAAAAAGCCCGGCTCATGTGCAAAAAGGCGGAACCAAGGCCATTGACTCTTTGATATTTTTTTTTTATGGAATTAGCATGGATGGTGGTGGTATTCCTGCGGCAGTGACAGCTGCTGCGGCGGCACTCCAGGGCAAGGGCAAGCCTGTGGGCAACATTGACCAACGGTTGTATGTAGGCTCTATCAATTATACCATCACCGAGGATGACCTGAAGCAGGTGTTCCAGCCCTATGGTCCCATTGACTTTGTCGACCTGCACCGCGACCCCACCACGGGCCGCTCCAAGGGCTACGCCTTTATCCAATTCCGCAAGGTCGAGGACGCCAGGGAAGCCCTTAACAAGATGAATGGCTTTGAATTGGGCGGCCGACAGCTCAAAGTTGGTCTCGTCCAAGAGCGCACCCAGGCACAAGGTGCCACCGGCGCAGAACAAGGCTTGGATGATGGTAAAAAAAAAAAAAAAAGAATTGGCACACAAACAAGTGGTATCTTACCTTTTTTTTTTCTTCATTCATTTCAGTCGATGGCAATGGCATCAGTCTCAATTCCATGTCGCGTGCCGAATTGATGAAGAAACTCGCTGCACGTGAACCTGGCTTGATGCAAGACAGCCCTGTGCAAGCTGCTGGCGCTGCGCCGCCTATCGCCGCACCCATGGCTGTCCCGTATGTATTGCATTTTGAAGCCAAAATGGCTTACTGACGCATTTCATTTTCTTTTTGTAGTGTGCCTGCGACGCGCACACTGATGCTGACCAACATGTTCAATCCTGACGAGTAAGTTGCTTATGAACCCACCAAATTGGAGCGCAAGGAGGCTGACGGGCCGCATTTTTTTTCGACTTTTAGGGAAACGGAGCCCGATTGGGTCGATGAGCTGCAAGTGGACATCAAGGAAGAATGCCAACAATTCGGTCCCGTGTTGCACATTTATGTGGACTCCATGTCGATGGTAAAACAATGGAACATTTTGTTGGGGGAGGGCGCTCAATTCCTTTTTGCAATTTTTTAGGGCGATGTGTACCTTAAATTTGACTCTGTGGTCGCTGGTGAGCGTGCCATGCAGGCGCTCAATGGTCGCTGGTTTGGTGGCAGACAGGTAAAGGACCCAACATGCGCGCGTGATACACGATGACAGAGGCGCTCATGCATTTTTCCATAGGTTGTTGCCAAATTCATGCCCGAACACGACTATGATACTCGTTTTTCCTTGTAGGGCTGCCTCGATGCTGATCATGTTTATCCTCGTTTGCATTGCATGAAAATCAATGGGGGGAACCCATTCGACCTTGTTTTTTTCTTTTTTTCTTTTTTTTTTTTTTTAGTTTCTCTCCATTGACCCGTAACAAAATAAAAAAAATCAACATGAAATTGGTTTATGAGTTGAACAAAATCAAGCCTGTACGACAAGGAATCTAAAAAAGGGTGTGTGGGGGGAGGAAGAAGGGGAAAGGGGGGGTCAAAAATACAAAAATACAAATTTAGGAGGGGGATCAGTGCTTGACAGCGGCCTTCTTGTTCATCAGCAAGGCAAAGGCCATCACCGTGTAATCCGTGAAGATATCCTTCATCATGAACAACAATGCCTGCGACAAGACAGCCTTGGTGATCTGCGTGCTCATGCCCTAAAATTCCAAAAAAAAAGGGGTAAGTCGTTTTTTTTTTTTCTTTTTTTCACGTGAGCTGTCGGATCATCCGGTTGGGATCAGCCCCCCCTTTTTTTCCCCAGAATTGACGTGTTTCCAACAATCCAACGGCTTTTTTTTTTTTTGGTTTACCTTGTACCAGCCAAAGAAGCCTTCCTGTTTGAGCACGCGGTTCAAGACGTCGTAGGCGCTCTTGTAGGCCTGGACCTTGCCCTGGATGTCCTTGGAGGGCTTCCATTGGAGGCGGACCTTTGCCATGATATAAGGGTATGTGATGACGGTGGCCAGCGTTTTGGAGAGTGCGCCGACGAGGAAGGCGAGGCCCGGGGTTAGGCCCGTGGTGCTTTGGAGCATGGACAACACCAATTGCTTGATTTTCTCAAACGAGCCATAGGTGATGGCCGGGTTGACGCACAAGACGAGCGACGGGCGGATGCCGCGCCACAAGCCGGCGACGCCCTCCTCGGCGACAATGCTCTGGCACGTCTTGGCCAATCCCTCGCGCTCGTTCACAGGCAGCGTTTGCTGGCGCGTCGTCACCACCGACACGGGTGTCGTCACAAGCGTCGTCAATGCGCCGGCAGCAGCGCCCAACAACAATTCCATCCCCGTCGACAAAGTGCCCGAGTTTTTGTAATGCTTGTTGTACTGCTCGCGGATAAACGAATAGCAGTAAAAGTACGTGAAATTCGTCGACGCCGTGCCCAGCAACGAGCCGCCCAAACCCGCGTACAATCCACCAAGGCCCTCTTTGGCCACAATTTGGCAAATCCCATCCCAAGCAGATCGGTAATGCTCCTGCTCATCATCGCTCAGCTTCTCGTGCTTGGCTTGCACTTGAATACGCGTCTTGATGCTGTCGAAAAAAGAAATGTGAGCAAACAAAAAAAAAAAAAAGAAAAAAAAAAGAAAAAAAAACGATTCAATGGGCACTCCTTTTTGTACGACTTACATATCAAGAGGATAGACAAGCGTCAAGGCAAACATAGCACCAGCCGAGCCGGCAATAGCATGACCAACTGGTGGCAATGTCTGTTTCGTGATAGCGGCCATTGGAAGTGTAAAAAAAAAAAGGAGTGGAGAAGCAAAAGAACAATAAAAAAAAGGAGCTGAACAAGAAGAAAAAGAAATAAAAAAGAAGAGATAGGGCCCTCTTTTTGTGAAAATCCTCTTTTGGCTGGTTTCGAAATGCAAAAATGCTGACACACGTCGGAAAAGACCATAGCCATGGCGTGGCGAGTGTGTGACTCTTTGCTTCCCCGCCCAATTTTTTTTTGATTTTTGTCCATCTGACAAGCCCATTGCGGATGACCAATTCCAAATGCGGTGGCAATTTGGTTTTCCCCTGCACCTGCCTGATTCTGATGCCGAGGCATGGGCTGTCATTTCATGCTGAGCGCAGTTCTTTTTCCCCGCATTTTTTTGTTGTTTTTCTTTCATTTCCCTTTATTTTTGATCTGCCGAGGCTGCCGAAACCCAACAATCCCACCGAACCCAACGGATCCATTCATGAATGAAAATTAGTAAAAAAGAAAGACGGCTTTATTCAAACAAGGCAGGCGATAAACAAAAGTAAAAAAAAAAGGGCAAAAGAAGGAATGTAATGGCAAAAAAAAAAGGGAGACGAGGACAAGGGAGATGGAAATAGAAATACAGAGTCCAATAGACACACGGAATTGGCGAGGATCATAGGTAATCGCGCTTCTTTGGCGCGACCGAGGCCATGTTTTGCGACGAGAACACGCTTGTGTGCTGTTTGAGCAGCTTGTAGCCTGCGAGTGTCGTCAGGATCACGGCACCGGCCACGAGCGACAGCGTAATGTATTGCCGTGGCAGCCACAGCTCCTCGTTCTTTTGCTTTAGAGACCCTGGCGTCGCAATGGCTCTTTTTTTCAGAAAAAAATAAAAGAAAATACGAAAATCGTGAGTCATTTGCGGGACACGGGTATGCTCTTGGATCTTACGGGTTCATGGCGACGCCCGTGAGGATATGGTACAAGTCTGCCATTTGCTGCTCCTTGACGGACACGCTCAATGGCACGGCAAGCTTGAGTTGACGGCAATAAACGTCTGGCTGCACCTCGTACCGCTGCGTGACCAAATCTAATTCACATTTTGTCGCGACAAACACAACGGGAACGTGGTCCAGCTTGTACTTTTCCTATTGGTAAGAGAGCAAAATAAGACTCACATGAAAAACAAAAAAAAATGTTGGGGCCCTTACTCGTAATGATGCCAGATAGTCAAACGAGTGCGCATTGCTTGTGTCATAGACAAAACAAAGCAGATCACACGCCTCCAGTCGCTTTTTACTTGAAAGCACCTCGGCCTCGCGCTCCGCACCAATCTCTTCCATCTACAAAACACGAAAAAAAAAAGAGTGTGAGACGCGTCGCAAAACGTCTTTTTTTTTTTTTTTTTTTTTTTTACCACGAGGTATTTTTCTACGCCCTTCATTTCGACGGAGTTGACGACGTGGAAAGGCTCCTTGGTGGGCTGATACTTATCGGCGAATGGCTTTTGTACAAATGCCTTCATCAAGGATGTCTTTCCGGCGCCGGGCGCGCCCACGACGTAGCATAAAAATACATTGCGCTGAATCTTGCCCTTTTTCCGGTCGAGGCGGCGCGGTCGCGTAATTTTGAGCGCTGTGCGCGTGTCGCCCTCAAAACCGAGATAAGCAAGATATTTCAGCGTTGTTTGATGGTTCGCAAGCGTCGTCATACTATAAAAAAAAACGCGTGAGCCGACGTGTCGTGCTGCGCCTCCCTTTTTCCTTTCTTTTTTTTCGCGCACCTCCATTGGGCGAGCCATCCTTGCAGCGTGACGGAGCCTGTTTCCGTGGTGATGGTGGTATGTGGGAATGCCGTGTGCTCCCAAGGGTTGCCCGGCGACGTGCTGAACAGTGCCGTCAGCTCGTCAATGTTCAGCGCACCGTCCTTGTCCTGTCCAATCAATGAAAAATTAAGGAAAATGAGTAACGTGTAGGAAAATCGTGGCTTTTGTCTCGCGTCACGCACGCATCTCCCTCTCCCGTTTTTTTTTTTTCACGCGCCGAGCCATGTCAAAGAGCGCGCCTGCGGTCCTCTTTTTTTTTTTTTTCTATACCTTGTCATAGGCCTGGAAGAGCTCGGCGAGGAATTGATAGCCGTGCGGGCTCAATTCCACGGAGCACTCGGGTGGAACCTCAAATGGCGGGAGAAGAAAATCTTCGCGCAGCGACAGGTCGTCGCCGTAGCCGAATTTGCGCAGCACGGTCCATGTTGTTTCAAGACGGCCGCGCTGGATGAACAGAGAGTGCAAAAACGCAAATCCGATTTCCGTCAGACCGTACTCGTTGACACCTGAAGGTTCGTGCTGCCGCACTACGTCCTTGACACCATCCAACTCGTTCTGCTGCAAGGGTGTGTTGAAGCATTTACGCTAAAAGATAAAAAAAAAAGGTGAGAATTCACGTCGTGACGCGTCTTTTTTGTTTGTGTGTACCTGGAACGCGTTTAATTCCTTGTCATTGAGCACGTTATCCTTGTCCGTGTCACACAGCTTAAAGATTCGCTGCAGGGCCTCGACACACTGTGGTTTGAGCACGTGTTCGCGCGAATCGTACAAGGGTGCTGTCGGATGCAACACCGCCTTTTGCGCAAAGTAAAACACCTCGCTCACGTTCAACAGCTGCTTGGCAGAGCACTCGACACACGTCTCGACTTCCTGCAAAATACGCGTAAAAAAAACAAAAATGAGAAAAAAAAAAAAGGACAAAAACGCGCGTTTTCTACTTTTTCTCGCATTTTTTTGTACCTTGAATTCGTTCATGATGGGCATGACCTCGTCCTCGAGATTGTGGTTGGTCATGTCGTCGCCGCGGATGTCGATTTTGTTGCCGACAAGGATGGACGGCACGTTGACGCCCAATGATCGAATGTACGGCAGCCAAAACAGCGACAAGCGATTGAACGTGTTGGGATCATCGACCGCGTACACAATACAGATGACGTGCGCCTTGCGAATCTCGGCTTCAAGCTGCTCGCGCTGCTCAGGACGCGCTATTTTTTTTTTTTTTAGAAAAAGAACAAAACAATGAGCACAAAAAATGGCCAATGGTGCGCGTGCCGCCAAGTTTGCCTCTTTTCTTTTACCCGACGAGTCCATGATGTGCATCGTCACGTTCTCGGGCGTCACTTCAGGCGGAATCGTCACTTCGGGCACCATGTGCTGCACCTAATTCGAAAAAGTACGAGAAAAAGACGCGTCAGCAACAAGCTCGTGAGCGGCGGAAAAAGACGCGCTCGGCTCCATAGCCATCAATTGCCCAAGGCAACCACTTACATTGGGGATGAATGTCTCCTTGATGAGGGACGTAATGATCGTACTTTTGCCTACACCCTCTATTTTCAACAAAAAAAAGCAAAACGCGTCGTTGGTCGGTTGTTTCAGCCTTTTTTTCCCCAACCCGGTGAGCTTTCGTACCATCTCCAACGAGCAATATACGAACGTCGCGGCGCATAGGAGCGGGTCAATATGTGTCTAAAGGGGAAAAAAACGGACCGGTCAGTGTTTACTGCGTGATGAGCACCCCAAAGACTGTTTTCATCTCACCTTTGATAAGGATCCGGGAGAATACAAAGGAAAAGAGGCACCAGAGAAAGGCACAAGAGGGAAAAAAAAGGGCGCCGTGACGTCGAGTTCAAAAAAAAAAACAAAAAGCGTGAGAGTATGGGACAAAGAGGCAAGTCTTGGTTGTGCGGGGCCTCTAGCTACGAAAAATGGAAGAAGGAACAAGAGGGGCGTGTGAAGAAGGAAGAAATAAAAAAAGAGGGAAAAGAAGCAAAAAAAAAGAGATATTATAAAAAACAGCCGACCGTTCCTTTTAGCTTGCCAAAGCCGAGCAACTCAAAAAGGTGGACGAGAAAGAAAGAAAAAGAGAGAGAGAGTGAGAGGGGGGATGAGCACGAACAGCAACAAAAAAAAAAAAAAAAAGAAAAAGGACAAAAAAAGACGAGGGGCGTCATCTGCTCATCTTTCTTTTTTTTTTTTTTGTGGTAGGCGGAGGGGGCGTGAGCACCTTTTCCCTCTTTGAACGGGGATGGGCCCTGAAACGCTTTTTTTTGGCGTGTGCGTTAAGTGGGGGGGGGGAGGTGCTCGGACCCGATCGAGAGACTCCCAATTGGGAGCCAAGAACGTGAAATCGCCCAAAAGCTTGAACCTTGCACCCTCCATTTTTTTTTTTTTTTTTCGTGTCATAGCACGGAATATAAACGCTTTTCCCGCTGGGTTGGGTTGATGTCGCATGCCTCGCCGCGCTCAAAACCACCCATTTGGGTGTGAAAAGCGGTCAAAATGCCGACAAACACGAGCTCCTGACCATTGACGACGAAATCGACGCGTTTCAACAAGCATTTGTTGTTGCTGCTCTTGCTTTGTGCACGCTTCCGTGTATTTAAAAAGAACAATGAGGCAGGTTCATGGTGAGAAATGACAAAAGGCGAAAAAAAAACCAAAATAAACGCGTGACTTTTTGCCATTGACGACGAATCGACGCGTTTCAACAATCATTTGTTATTGCGTCGGTTGCCACGCACATCGTTGCACGTCCCTCTTATAGACTACATTGGGGGAGAAGGGAGGGGGAATTCGAGGTAAACATAGAAAAAACGAGGTATTGAATTTATTTATGAGTCAAAATGAAGGGAAAAAGTGGGTGATGCGAGTGAATGGAAAAAAGGAAAAAGGGATGATGCTATTGCTGCTGCTGCTGCGTCATTTTGAGATAGTAATCCCATTCTCCAAGATCAAAAGATGCGGGGACACCATAGTAGGCTGTGCCATTGAGATCAAAGGCATTAGCGGCGCTAGTGGATGGTGATGGCGAATTGAGTGTGTTTTCTTGGCGAGGCGACATGGAGCTGGCAGAGCTTTGCTGGTCGTCGTAATATTGGTGATAATCAATGACATTGGCCTGATGGACGTTTGGTGGTGGCGGATGCTGCTGCTGAAGTTGCTGCGGATGTTGTTGTTGTTGTTGTTGTTGCATTGGCGGCAAGGGGAGTGTGCGAGTGGACGAGAGTGGCGACGAAGTGGATTGGTATTCGGGTTTGATGAGCGTTGGCGAATTTGGGACGGCAATGGAGGCCAGTTTGGCATTGGCGGGATTGGGCCGCTCGCCCACGACGAGGTCGATGTCGCGCAGGCCGGCGAGCTCGCCGAGGATGCTGCTATGGCGCGTCGAGGTGATCCAGGTGATTTCGACTGTCTCCATGGCGCGCAGAATCTTGTTGATGCTGATTTTGGCATCAAAGCTGACCTCTGGGTCTTTGGACGCGGCCTCGTGGATGAAGATGATGCCTGCCGTGAACATAAAGTACAATGTGTAGTTGTTGATGTGATTGATTTTGCCGTCGTTCATCATGCTGACCGTGATGTCCAGCAATTTGTCTGCCGCGTAATTGCAAATCTCCTTGGACGGGAATGCCGACGCGTGTGACTTGCCGCTGCCTTGCTGCTTGGTCCCCGGGATAAATGGCCGGTGCAACAGGATCAATGTCGTGTAAAACATCATGTGGATCTGGCAAACCGCAAGTGATGGTGTCTTGGCCATCTCACCGATGCGTGTGTTGGGTGGCCGGTACCGCGCAGGGCTGCGCAGCTTGGCCATCCAGCTATTCAACGATCTAAATGGGGGGAAAAAAAAAGGGAGAGAAATTGAGAATTTTGGTAATTTTTTTTTTTTTTGCTTTTTCTCTATTTTTGTTTCCAACTTACTTGTCGAGTCTTCCGATCAGGCCATCGGGGGATGGGAGACGCTTGAGCAGATTGCGTCCACGGACGGTGTAGACCTCGCGGAGGACGTTGCCAAGGATTTCGGCCAGATGAATCATGGGCAGAAAGGTATCCATGATTTGCACGGGCTGCTGGCGGTCACACGCGTCATTGTCGCGTGGGTATGGCACGTCGCAGTCGCGCTCGTCGATGATGGGTGACCGGCCGTGCATCGCGCTCGACAGACGGTCCACCACAAAACACGACCAAAACACGCGTTTTCGCTCTTCTTTTTGCTCGTGCGTCAGATCCCAGCTGTCGCAATTGCAGTGCAGACCAAGATTTTGCACCATTCGGAATGCCTAGAAGGGAGAGGAAGAGAGAATGAGAAAAAGAAACAAAGAAATCAAAATAAAAGGGACATTGCTTTTACCATTCCGCTGTAAATCCAGCCACGGATGGATTTGAGCGCGCCGTTTTGATGGCTACTCATGAGGAGAAGGGCCTGGACCGTGGACGTTTTGAAATCGTCGTATTCAAACTCGAGGAGGATGCGTGCACGCTCAAAATAGTGGTCGCCAGCTGTTTTTGGATCGTCGGGGTTGGCGAGGACGCGTGGGTCGGGCGACACGCGTGCGGCGACGGCGAACATGGCATTGAGGAGCAGGCGCGAGGGTGGGTGGGTGCCGCGGCCTTGGTAATCGTTCATAAACGTGTCCTTGTGAACGATTGGCAAGAACGTGTAGAAATGGGCGAAATAGAGGGAGAGCAGGTGGTCTGCGAGATCTTGGGGCGGCAATTCAAATGGATCGACCATGGCCTGTTCGAGATTCATGCCTTCATTGTCACGTGTTTTAAAGTGGAATGCCCCGTTTTTAAACGTGCGGCTGTCACGCAACATATAGTAGCCCGACGATTTGCCATAGTATCGCAATTGTCCGCTTTCATCCACACTGATGTTGCCTGCATTCTCGTTGGTGTCCATATCCCCACTATGGTTGCTACTGTTGCTACTGTTGGCCGGCATGAGCGACGCCGCCGCATTGGCTGCAGCGACAGCCGCCATTGAATCGTCATTCTCATCACCACGTGCCATTGTCGTCGACGATGAAGTTGCCGTGGGCATCATGGGTGGCGGTGCCGCATTGGAGTTCTCCGAATCGGGCACAATGGCCTTTCTCGGCCTGATCATCTCGCCATTGGCCGTCTGCAGCGGTGCACTAAGCTCGGAAATGATGGCACTGAACCGTGGATCGTCCTCCTGCGCCACACTGCTAATCAATGCCTCCAAACGATGCAATCGCCCTTCAATCGCTTCAATGTACCCCTTGGGCGGCCCTCGCTACACGAAAAGAATAAAAAAAAAAAGAGATCAGATCGTGTTCTCGGCACACTTTTTTTTTGATCGGTGTTTTCCATGATTCCGCCCCGCATCTTGCAAACAATAAACCTTGTTTTTTGGGGGGTCCCAAAAATCATAAAAAAGGCTCCCCTTCTCCCCTGGGTGACCTCTTTATTTACCTTTTTCGTCACGGGCTGATACACGCAGGCAATGCCCTGCGACATGCACACTGTACACGCAGGCGCAAGGCCGTCGCACTTTGTTTTTTTGGCACGACACGGCTCGCTACACCAAAAGAACAAAAGGAAATAAAAAAAAAAGTGAGCAAAAAAAATAGACACGCTTTACCAAAACGTCTCCGCCACCAACCCCTTTTTCTTACCACGCACGGCTGACACGCTGCCGCTTGTCCCTCGGTGGGCCTTCCATCTTGATGCGGTCCATGGTAAGGTAATAAAAAAAAGAGAGAGGAGGGAAAGAAAAAGTGCAAGAAAGGGGAAAGAGATGCGCGGCCAACCAAAAAAAGCAAAAGGAAGAAGAAATATCCGCCGCGGAAGCTTAAAGTTTTATCCGATCCAGTTGTGTGTCACCCTGCGTTTCCCAAACAACACCATTGAACATCAAACAATGGCCGGCCACGCATTTGTCCTAGAGGGCGAGGGAGAAAAGGGCTCAAAACCATTTGTCTTGATCAATAAAAGGCATTTTGTGCTTAGTTTTCTGCTTTCCCCATTGTCACTCATGGTACAAGTCTCCTAATTATCACTTTCAGCAGCCACCCCCTGCGGTCCGCAGCATTTTTTTTTAGCCTTTTGCCGTAAATGGTCGTTGTCGCGTGATTTTGGAGAAAGTCGATCATCGAGCGTTCCCCATGTTGGGTCAAAAGTGTGAAAATGGACGCGACCAACCTTATATGTAGTCTAGCCAACAAAAATTTCCAGCACCATGCGCCAACAATATTTTTTTTCGTTTACACGACGCACATTGCTCGAGAAGTAGCAAGGAACCTGCAGCTGCTCTGAGCATACGGATGATAATACAGCTTCTTGGCTATTGAATGATATTAGTTTTATTCTGGAGCAATATCGTTTGACGCGAGTAAAATACACAAATGTGAAAAACAACAATTTCGGCTTTTGGAGTGCCGTTCGAAAAAGCTTATTGGCTGATTTCTCGCGCCGCGATGTAAAGGTCGCGACAGGCTTTTATTTAAGCCCACCCTTGCGACACTGCGATCGTTTGATGGCGAGCAACAGCCACCATAAAAAATAGCCAAAATCCCTGGATGACACCCCCTGGCCAATTTTCAAAAACCAAAAATGGTTGCTGGATCGCCTCGAAACTTGGAGGGTAGCAAGATCGTGCTTCCCTCGTCATTTCTTGCGCTGGCAACGGCCGAGCATTGTAAAGCAAATGGGCGGGAAAATCAACATTTGAAGCATGAAAAATCGCATTTTGAAAGCGATGCATTTGACGACGACGCGCCGAGGCGCCCCCCAAAAATCGAAGTCTCGTGCATCTCAGCCGCGCGCGTTCGATGATGCCGGTGATCATTTGAAAGGCGCGCTTTTGCGTGATTTACGACGCGCCGAAATTCCATACGATTTTGGATACTTCCAAATTCGCAAAAGTTTTATGTCATCAGGGCGGCATGGTGCATGAAAATGAATAATTGATCTATTCTCTATGAGGAAATGTTGACCGCTCGGATCTAGTTTGATTTGCCTTCGAATAACGACTATTTGAAAATTGCATTTCTGGCACTTGCAAACGCCATTTTCTCGAAATCCCGCATAGTAGAATCTCCTGAAATTTGTCTCACTGCTACCACACTTTAGCACCCACCATACCTGCAAATTTAAGGATGGTTGGAGGAATTAGGTTATTTTTGGCAAAAAAAATCGCCTGTGCCGCAAGCCAAATTTCAAACGGGCATAGCTCATCCAATCGTGCGCCTAAACTCATAAGCAACGACTCAAATGAAAACCTGTCTTCTATTCTCTCAATTGCAACATAATGCGCGTGAAAATATTTGCTGCTCTATGATTGTTCGACGTTTGCGTGTAAAAATGGAAATTCTGAGTGAAAACCAGGTCCTCGGGTCGCCACGCCTTCCAATTACATGGTAAATGGCCTCTTCACCGATACGAGTGCGTGAAGATCCGGCATTTTTGCACAAGATGAATGGATGGAACCTCGCACAATCCTTATTTTTCTCCAATAATTCGTGTTTCTGCATGGATTTTGGATTTATCAAACAATTAACCTGAAATTTGTTTTTAAGCGGCAAGCAGCTGGCGGAGGCGATCACTGTGAGCCAAATGGTACGGCAAAGCCATTTGTTTCTGAAGTATGGTGAGCTTTTTTTTTATTTTTGTGTGTGGTTGTGTCTTGTTCACCTTTTGGCACTGGGAATTCATGGTGTGCGCATGGAATTGCTATTCTTTGTTAGTCACTGCGGTGTCTATTTCATCAAAGATGACCAAAGATTGCTGGATTCAACATGAATTAAGCAGGTTTTGTTGTTTTCGGGGCAAATCGAGCGAACACCGATCGGACATGACTCGATTGGGCAAGAGGCACTGCTGAGACACGCGGAGTGTGCTGCATGAACTGCGTGCGAGGGCTACGTGCCCACCGCGTCGCGTCCGCGTTCTTTCCACTATGCTTTTCCTTGTCTTTCTCTCTTTTTTTTTTTCCTTTGTTACAGCCAAAGGCTTAAAGCCGTCTTGTCGGGGGCGGAATTTTTAAATTTGTCCGGCCGCCGGTCATTGGCGGGCTGGGAAAAAAGTATAAAAGGGCAGCGGCTCTTTTTTTCACTCTTTCTCTCTCTCTTTATTCCAAAAAAAAAATCATTTTTTTTTTTTTTTCGTGGCGACTCGTCTCTGGGACTACTATTCCATGCATCCACACCAAAACTGCAGAACCGTTTTTCTGTTCCTACAACAGGTTTCTCTTTTTACGCAAAAAAGTACGAACCTTTTCTCTATGTTTCTCTTTTCACTTCAAAAAAGCAGAAGCAGGGCACGCAATGCCAACCGCCTCCGCGTGGTCGTGCCCGGGCAACGTCTAAAAGGCGGCTAAAGGGTTGGCTTTCTACTTGTTTCAATAAAAAAAGCACTTTTTTACTCGTCTTCATGGTCTTCATGGCCTTCATGGTCTTTATAAACGTCTTTGGGGGGAATGCGTAGGGAATCAGGCAAAGGGCAAGGTACTTTTATACATCTATGCTGAACCCCGAGGTACTAAAAGATGCGCCTGGTTCTCCTCTATCCGAAAATCGTGGTTTTATGGCGAAAGGATGCGAATTCATGGAGAAATAAGCGTTTGAAAAAAAGAAGAGAGTGTTTTGAGTAAAAGACCAGCGCCATGAGCGTCATGCACACCATGCCGGCCAGAAAAAGCGTAGCAAACGGCAACGTTGCAGCTTTTCCGGCTATTAAAAGAAGCGTCTGCTTCTGCGCTTTACGGGAATGGCCTTGGTTTTGTGAACAGGCACGTTTTTGTCGACACACGAGCATGGTCAAGATCAGGTGTGCCGTGGTGTGCCGCAAAGTGGTCCTCGTCAGTGCGGGTGCCACACAAAAATCACAAAATATGGAATTGTGCCTTTTTTTTTTTTTTTTTTGCATCAAAGTGACCATTTCTATGCCTATTTTCCTTGAATATCACCAAGTCGACCTTAAAAAAAAACATGGCAAGACAAGTAAACTAACCAGGCCGTTGCCTTTTGACTGGATGGACCCGTGAGCACAATGCAGACAAACGCGTATTTGGTGCTTTTCGTTCTCTTTATGCCAAACGATCACTCGTCAGGGTGCTGAATGATGTGGAGGGCGCTTCTTTTAATACGCATAACATTCTAAGCATATTCAGAAAAGGCGGTGTGCCCAGTTGACTGCCACAAAAAACAAAAACGAAAGAAAAGATGAGCATTGCAGTACTTGTGGGGCGCCAGTGACTCCCAATGTCTCCAAAGACGTGTTTTTACCATAGCGTGCGATTGTGCGTCCTTTTCTCCCACGAGACCCGCCTTGCACACATCGCATTTGAGCGTGAAATTGGCCACATCCGTGTATTTGTGTTCCTGGTGTCATTTTTGTAGCGCATAAGTGACCGTGCATATGCCATTCGACGCGATTCTCTCTCATTTTTTACCTTTTGCAGCTTGTTGGCGAGTTGCTTGGCGGCGGTCAGGATGGCATCGGACTCGCTGGTGGCCGGAAATTTGGTTTGGTCGAAATCCGGCGGACTGTCGATCATAGGCGCCAATGCAAGCGCGTCGTAATCTGTGATCAGGAAGATGACAAAGACGTGAGACGCGTTGTGCATAATTTTTATGCTCTGTTGCCTTACGGATGCCGCTGTAAAGAATCAAAACGCGATCCGCGTGCTCGTTTTGGCCAAATTGGTCGGTGCGGCCAGTCTGCACGTCGACACTGACGATTTCTACGGTCAATGAGAAAGTAAAAAAGCGCGCGTCAGCAGCCAATGCCACGTTTTTTCACGCGAGCAACCTTACCAACATCGTAATAATTTGCAAAAATCGACAATTCTGCGATTTCCGAAGGAAAAATAGCTAAGCGCATTAGCCAAAAAACCCCTTTTCAGCTGCTCCTTGTTACCAATGGCTCCACCCCACGAATTTGGCTTTTGGATCCAGCGCACATAGTCGTCGCGCGGCTGTCTAAAAGCAAAAGAGTGCGAAATCAGCACGAAGCAAAGCATCCATGGCATTTTTTTTGTTTTTGGCCATTCATGGGCAACACTTACCCGAGGACGACGTCTGGGTATAGGTCAGGTTGTGTTTGGATCACATCGGCGGCCACTGGTCGCGTTAAAAGAGGTGTGAGCTCAGCAACGACGTCATTTGCCATGTCGTTTTCTTTTTCGTCTCACCTTGGCGCATTTCAGACACAGTTGCCAGGCTCGTGTCACGCTTCAGCACGTACCTAAATAGCCAATTGCTTAGCAAAATCTTTTTTTGCCAAGGCGACGCATTGTGCGCCGGATTGCTGCGCGTGGTTGTGGCGCGCATCTGCTTGTTTTTGCATTTTTTTTACCCGAGGGACCGGAATAGGCACGAATTGTCATCGTCCATGACCTAAAAGCATGTGTGTTTTAAAAACGATCATGATGCAGTGACCTTTTCCCCTTCTTTTCTTACGCGTTGCACCAAATAGGACCCATTGACCTCGACATTTGGCGCGTGGCTGTCATGTGTTGCTGGCATGGTGACTGCTGGGGCCGGTGCTGACGTTTGCACGGGTGGTGGAATCGTGGCGGCGGGGGCATCGACGAGGGTCGCCGTCAGCGTGTCACCATCGCGGATTTGTGCCGCGCTCAGCGTCAGCGAGCGATCGGCCATGGGCTTGGGTGGGAACCCGCCCGACACTGTGTAAAAAAAAAAAAAAAAAAAAAAAAAAAAAAGAGCGCGGGAAACGTCAGCTTGCACGAAAACAAAATAAATTGAAAAAAAAGGGGACGGACACTGCACACGTTTGCCGGTGGGCACTTGCAACATTGCCTCCAAGACCTGGCACAGCTCTTCTATCGTTTGGAATGGCTCCATATCATTGACAGGCATAAGGCCTTGGGGATGGCGCACACGTAACCGCATAATTTCTTGGAAAAACAGGGGAAAAGGAGACGTCTCCACTTGCATCGGGCTCTGAATCTCCTTTTTCTTCTCCTGTTTCTCAGCGATCTGCCCAATTGATGGCTCCAATTGTCATGCAATTCCTTGTAGCCTTATTTGGCAACACGCTCGTTACACATTTGGGTGGTTGAAAACGAGAAAATTGATTTATTTGCGCAAATGGCTAGAATAGAAAAAAAAATATGAAATACACACGTTACAAGGTTAAAAAAAGGAGGGACAGGGGTGGGGGGAAAAGCGCGTCTACAAGCAAATGGTATTGGTTTATGAAGAGAAAGAGAAAGAGAGAGTGAGAGTGAGAGAGAGAGAGTGAGAAAGAGAATAAAAAGAGGGAGGAAGAAGATGTACAGAAGGGCAAAAGAGGAGAGTGGGAAGGCATTAATCCTTTTTTTTTTATCTTGCGTGAGCGGCGCACATCCAC
Organism: Gongronella butleri; assembly: GCA_025201375.1. Lineage (NCBI taxonomy): Eukaryota > Fungi > Mucoromycota > Mucoromycetes > Mucorales > Cunninghamellaceae > Gongronella > Gongronella butleri. Next base: position 22,359 of record JAIWZP010000083.1, on the reverse strand, counting down.
TGTCCAATGCGCCAGATGATGGCGATGCCTGCGAGTGCGGCGATGCCGATGCCTGAATAGAGGAGGGCGTCGTGGAGGATCTTGTTACAAAAGGTGCCGCATGCATCCGCGACGTCCTTTGCGCCGGGGCCGCCGTAGCCATCGCAATTGGCGGCACATTTGCCAGCAAAGATGGAGGCGGACACGATCAACGCAATGCCACCTGCGAGGAATGCGAGAGAAAGCAAGAAGCAGAAGCACGAGCAGCAGGAAGTGGCCGCACAGCAGGCGGCGCAGCCACTGCCGCGATTGCGGCGGTCGTCGTGGTATGGCTTTGGTCGGTAGGCCGCGGCTTCGTCCTCGGGAGCCATTGTTACGGCACCGCCGCCGTGACGCCCAGGTTTGCGCTTGTTTGCCTCGTTTTTGTACGGATTGCCATGCACTTTTTGCACCATGGGGGTGCTGGCGTCGGCTTCGTCGGCATAGTCCATCATGACGGCCGTCGATGGGTAATTGTTGTTGTGGTTTTGATAATGTGTCTGTTTGATAGGTGTTTGCGGTGCCGCGGGCTGCTTGTGATAGCTACTCGCCTCCATATTTTGAATCTGTTGATACTCTTCGTATGTCAAGGCGCTTGGGTCGCCGTGTGCATTGTAATTGTGCGAATCCAAAGGCAAATTCTGGAATTGGCCGCTGCCATCGTGGCCTGCCATGGCGATGCTGTGCCTTTCTGAGCCTGGGATATTGGTATAATGGGGTGCGGCTGACATGGCAGGGGGTGGATACCCCGGGGCTGATGGTGTACCATATCCTGACCCCGCCGGCGATGGCGCGTATTGCTGAAAGCTACCGCGATGGCTAGGCGCAGAGTATGGTACCGATGGCGGCGCCACAGTGGCCGGTGCCATCTGATGATGCAAATCGTCCGCGGGCAGAGGAGGAGGAGGCGGGTATTCGCTACGATAGGGGTCCGCGTGAGCCGAGGGATACATGAAAGACAAGGAAAAAAAATAAAGACGAAAAAAAAAAAAGAACAAAAAAAAGAAGAAAGAAAGCGAAGAATCAGAAAAAGCCCGTTTTAAAAAAAGAATGAAAATAGGGGTCGCACCGAACCTTGTTTTTGCTCTTCCCTTTTGCGTCATGTGTGCGTGCCCATGTTGATCCCAGCGCCAAGCCTGATAAAAAAATAAAAAAAGCCCACGGCTCTTCCACAGCCGCACGCCACACGCCCCTCGCACACACAATGGTTACAAAAAAAAAATATCACACAAAAAAAAGACCAACACAAGCCGAGACGGGTGCTGTTTGTGCGATCTCAACTAGGCATCATGGGCTTTTTCTCTCCCCTTTGATCCCAAACAAAACCACTTAAATGGCAAGTAAATGATCAGACATTTTTCCTTGTGCTATTTTTACTTTTTTTTTTTTTGGCGACAGGTACTTTGTTTTTGCATTGAAGGGGTTTCATCCAAACAGCTTTTTGAGCCCTTTTTTCTTTTTCTTTGTCTCGTCCGTGGCTGCGGTGGGTGGGATGGACGGCGACGAGGACATGGACGACGCATTGAGGCTAGCATGCGACGATGAGTGGCTCAGCTTGGGTATCAGTGGCTTCAAGCTGCTGCTGCTGCTCTTTGGCGGCGGTGCCGTGTATGCCGGGATCAGCACAGGGTCGCGTGGCACCGACATGCGCAGCTGGCTCAGATTTTCTACATATTTGGTCGGGCGCAGGATCTCCGTGGTGCCTGGCAAAACGCATAAAGAGCTTCAATTGAGGCATTCCTTTCTCTCTTTCATTCTTGTCTCTTTTTTTTTTTTTTTTTACCGATGAAAATGTCGCGATTGTACAGCTCGGCCATTTCGTATGTCGATCGAATTTCGGAATACGTCAGACCGCCAATCACAAAGATCACTAGCTTGGATCCAGAAGCAGTGCGCCGATGCTCACCCTGAAAAAAAAAAATAGAATTGAGCCTTTTTATTTCCTTTCCGGCACTTTTTTTGTTTTCGTTGACTTACATTGGCCCCTTGCTTGGAGCGATACGTGGGACGCGTCGTGCGCAGCGACACGCCACTCAATTGATTTGTCACGGCCTTGGTGGCGGGATCGCTGCCGTCGTGCTCCTTGTCGGACGCACGACAATAAGCAAATTGCGCATCGTCCAATTGGTGGGTGAAAAAAGCCTAAAAAAAAACAAGAAAACGGTCGTCATGTCAATGGCGGCGAGACAATGGAATCTAGACCTGGCCCGCTCTCGCTCTATTTCCACCCACACCCATTTTCCGGCGATCTTACGTCCATGGTCTTCTTGATCACTGGTATATAGCGCGACAGCTCATACGGCTGATCGTCGTCACGATTGGCGCGCTTCCGCAAGAACCGCTTGCGCGTCGATTTTTCGCCCTTTGCGCGCCGCTGGCGCGTCACCTGCACACCCATCAGCGACAGATTGTCAATGGCCTCGCGGCTCTCGCGTGCCAAGTGCGCGTGATCAAACAATTTGCGCTTGTCGTCCTCAAAGACCCCACCATCCTTGGAAATGATGTATTGCATCAAAAGACGCGTCTTGTCCATATCACTTTTACAGAGGAAAAAAAAACAAAAATAAGCGTGGGCCATGGCTCAATCGCCCCCTCCCCTTTTTTCCCAGTTACCTGATGTACTTATCGTCCAGCAGCGGCACCATGTCCAGCACAATGGTCTTTGGCACCTCGCCGTCGGGTGTCTCGCCCGTCGCAATGTTCTGCTCCAGATTGCCCACAGAATTGAGCTTGCTCTTCTCAAAATAAGACATACATTCTTGGGCAATGGACAAATGCGCCGAATACTTGGCCTTCATCTCTTGGAAATGCGGCAGATTCGTCAGCATCTCCTTCATGTCATTAAGGCTGCGTGCCGTCGCCTTGGGCGCATCCGGATCACTAAGAAAAAAAAACTTGTCAGCACTGCGCCTCCACAGCATTTCCCGTTTTCCTCTTTTTTTTTTCCTCTTTTCTTTCTTGGCTTACGCCTTGCCGTCCTGCTTGTTCTCGGCCAAAAACTTGTTAAACTCCTCAATGAGCCTGTCTGTGCATTCAGCAATGTGCAAGTGGCGGATGCTGGTGTACACATGGTCATCCTCATCGAGAACAACATCCTTGGTGCCCAGCGACCCGTCTGCCTGCGTAAACTCGTACGAGTACACGATGCCCGTGCCATTTTCCGTCGGCTTGACCGGCAGCAGGTCATTGATCATCGCCTGGTACGTGAATTCGTGCAAAAGAGGCGCATATTGGTCAACAGTTCGGTCCACAATCAGAAAAGTGGCACGCGGCTGAGAGCTTCGCGGCTATAAACAGGGAATTGAATGAGTTTTGTGTCTTGTGCTCTTTTTTTTTTTTTTTTTTTGTGTGGGGGAGTCGCCTCTTACAGGGAAATTGGGATTGAGCTGGCAAAAACGGTCCAATTCGCGTTGCAAGGCGAGAGCGAGCGATTTGGTGGCGCCCTCAAAGGGCAAAGGCGGCTGGCCATCGACCTCGGGTGGCGATTGGTAACGGATGATTGGGTCCTCGCCAAGCGTGACGCACAGAGACAACAGCTGCTTTGCTGTCATTTGCAAGGATGACTCGGGATACGCGCGCCGATCTGTGCCAAACACAGAAAAGAAACTCGACGGCGGGTCCACACTGAACACATTCGACTCGACCACTTTTTATAAACTCTCGGTTAGTCCGAAGCCAACGCGAAAAAGTGACATTCATCCCTCTTTTTTTTTTTACCTTGGTAGTCGACATACATCTCCTTGAGCCCTTTGATGTACTCGGCTGCCCCGGATGATTTAAGACGCTTGTTGAGATCAGCAAAGAGGTCGTCGTGCAAGCCTAAAAGCCATTGGGACGCGCGTCAAATCATTTCTGCCGTTCTTTTTTTTTTTTTTTTGATCGCGTTACCGCTGGTGAAATGGACATGGGCTGCCTTGTACAGCGGTTCCTTGTGTGCTGAAAAATCGTCTACGAGGCGCAAAACGGACTCGCGGCAAGGCGTCAAAAAATAAATGGCTTCCAACGTTGGGTAGGGCTGGCGGTTCTTTTCGATGTTTTCAACCACTAGGCATGGAGGAAAAAAAAAAATCAATGAGCATCCTCTTTATGCGCGTCAATGGCTCCCAGGGGGATCATCCACCTACGTGTCACCTATTTTTAAAGTAAAAAAACGTGGATCAGTCCGTGTCCGGCGCGCAAAAGACTTGTTTGGCGCGTGATTCTTTTAAAAATGACGGGTCAACTTACATTTTCTTCCAAAATGTCATACATTTTGCACGCGGCATTGAGAATCTTCAGGCTGCAGGAGTCGACGACAATAATTTTCCACTTGCCGGGCGGCTGGACCGCTCGAATAGAGTCCATGAGCCCTATTTCAAAGAAAAAAATCGAGTCAGCCACCAGAGTGAGGCAAAGAGACGAGCTCGGGTGATTTTGTGCCGAGCGCACGGCAGTGCTTACGCTTGCGCGTGATTTCTATCAAGCCAGACATGAAGGAAAAGCAAAGAAAAACACTTAAAAACGAGATGGGGGAGGAAGAAAAAGGCAACAACGAGGCCCAGAATCCGTGTCCCCCTTTTAATTGTGGTTTTCCGTGGCATGGGGACAGCAAAGCTCCGCCCCGGCCGCGTGTCACCAATGTCAATCAATGGGCAAACATGTGCGAAACACACCATTCATTGCATTTCCACTGTGGAAAAATACCGCAATGAATCAATTCACAGATTTCTTTATTTCATGAGAATCAGAGGCAGTGGAATGGAAAAATAAAAAACAAAAATGAACCAGGGTAACAAGAAAAAATCTACAAAGGGGGGGGGAGGTGCCAAACAGGCGAATTGCGGGTGGGGAGGGGCGGCCGAGTATATGATTGTTAGCCATCGTGGCACATTCAAGCCTTTTCCTCAAGCACCTTGATGCGCTGCTCGAGGTCATGAATGGTGGACTCGGCCTCGTCACGATATTCACGGTATTCGAGGTGCTGCCACAGCAATTGCCAGGCCAGCGTGGTGCACGAAGCAATGACCGTGCATTTGACGAGCGGCGTGCCGTACTTGTAAAAGAACGAGGGACTGGAAGACGCAGAGCTATAATTGCGGCGCGCAGCAGCCTGCACAAGAGGTCGTGTACAAGATCGTAGCATAGTCAATGAAGAAAGAAAGAGAAAAATATGGTTAAAACGACAAACGAACAACAACGATTTTGTTCGAGATTTGAGCAATTGAGCCCCGCATGAACATCAACCCGCCTGTCCCGGCGCTTGAATTTTTCCCGCGTTCTCTTTGTTTCTTACTTGTTTTTTTTTGTAATAATGTTCACTTCCGTGCTCAGGCCCGTCTCTGCCAAGCGTGCGTTCTATACCAGTTATACCATTGGCGGTCTTTTTGGCCACCGCATGCTCCATGGGTCGTCTGTAGTCGCGTCACATGCGTCGCTGATCGAGAAATGGGCTGCAGAGACGCAAAAGAAGCGTGTGGTGGATCACGACGCGATCACGGCGTCGCCACTGAACCTGATGGCCAACACGATGGCCGAGCCGTCCGTTGAATACAAGGGTGGGGTGTTGCCTGCGCATGGAACGCGCCTGCCTGCCACGTGGCACCATTTATTCTTCCCGCCACGCGCTGTCGAGAGTGACCTCGCGGCCGATGGCTACGAGACCGACTTTTTCCCGCCCGAGCCGTTCACCCAGCGCATGTGGGCCGGCGCCACACTGACATGGCCGCGAGACAGGCAGCCATTGGCCGTTGGAGACGATGTTTTCTTGGTTTCATCACTAGATCATGTCGATTTCCGCGCCGCAAGCCGCCTTGGCGACGCCGTCTTTGTCTACCTCAACAAGGACGTCTACAGAAAACAGGACGACCCGGCCACGGACCCCTGGGTCATGCGTGAACAGCGCTGTCTCGTCTACTCGGGTCATAATGTCGATTCTGCACCTGCAAAGACCCTGCGCGGTAAAAAAAAAAAAAAAAACGTGTATCTGGACGCGCAGCTCAACTCAACGCATGACGCGCCACTCTTCTTTTTTTACGCGCTTGTAGTCCGACGTGAGCCTGAGTTCTCAATGCAGGTCATGCCCACGCCCATTCATCTCTTCCGATACTCAGCTTTGACGTTCAATTCACACCGCATTCACTATGATCAGGATTATTGCATCAACCAGGAACACCACCCAGGTACGCGAGACGGGAGAGAACGGGAGAGAAAAAGCGCAAACTTACGCGCGAAACCCTTTTTTTCGGTAAATTTAAGATTGCCTTGTACATGGTCCCTTGAGCAGCACCTGGATGATCACGCTACTTCGCTCGCACCTCGCTGACAAAGAGAGCATGGCGCTTGACGACAAGATCCGATCCTTCCAGTACCGCTGCCTGGCACCTGTCTACATGAACCAGCCGTTCACAGTGTGTGGCCGCCGCACGTCGCCTCAGGACTTTGAGCTCTGGGTCGTCAACCATAACGACCATCTTGCCGTCAAGGGAAGCGTGCATATCGATGCCTAGTACTGTATGATGCTTCCATGGAAGACAAGGAGTGGCATTTTTCAATAAAACACATTTGCTTTGTTTGGATACCAAATGGTCACTTGCTTGTTGCCTCCGTTTTGACCTCTTATTTACTGTATGATTTATCTACCGGTACGTTGCGTGAAGAAGGTTTCATCTTTGTTTGAAAAAAATACGTCAGTTGACGTCCGAAAAATGCACAAAAGAACAATTTTCATCCACTTTACGTATTGGGTTTTACTGTATTTGCACTCAAAAACTGACGCGTGCTATAATATCATTTAAGCAATATCATATGATACCTGAAAGCTGAAACATTGCGGCTACCTACGTATCATACTTCATACTGTACTGTACACTGCACAAAACATACACATTTACAGTACCTTTTAAACACCAATTACGTAAGAACGTATTTTTCTGACTTTGCTGGTCTGCTGTGCCTCCAGAAAATTTTTTACAGCCTGCTCGCCCGCCAATGAAGCCCGCGTCACGGCTAAAACTACTGCCCAGCAGTGCTCAAGACGGACCTGCCCGATTTTTTTTGGACTCGAAAATACCAAAAACCTCCTATTATTATTGTACTATTTTAGTTTTAATCCATCTCGCCATCTGCATGGTCGGCACTGCTCAAAATAGAACAGTAGCCGCATCGAGTTCGGTGCAAATTTTGCAACAAAAAATCTTAAACCCCCAAAGCGCTACGACCACTTTTAAGAAATTCAGGGGTCACTCAGGGGTCACACATTTCAATCTCAGAACATGCCAAATTTGGGAAATTTCGAACTCCGAGTGATCAATGCATCCCAAACAGGCAACTCCGACAATTTACTATTGGCTGACAAAATGACAAGCCGTCCCACCTTGAGAAAAAAAGTTCAAAGAGTGACGCATGAACGGCGATCGACTGAGAAAATTGCCTACTTTGGTCAAGATTTTTTTGCAAAAATTTAAGGTTTGACCCCTCCTAATTAAGGTGCGTGGATTGCATGGAATAAATTTTTTTTGTACGTACTGTATCATATTTTTTTATTTTTTTACAGTATTTTGCACACTTTTGTGCACTGAGTGTGAGGTGTGAGCTGCAGCCTGGAGAAATACTGTAATACAGTAACCGATGCAAAAAGTTAAAACCCAAGCAAGCTATCATAGCGCACCGCAAGTCATCCCATTAGATGCTTTGACCCGTTGTTTGTTAGTAGGTAAATCTGAAGTAAAAAGTTAAAAACCGGGGGTCGCTCGACTACTGTACGTACCGTAGACAGTCATCGAGCAAGCAAATCACCATCAAAGATTTTGTTGAAGAAGCGAATTTTCTATGCTGTTTTTGATCAGATCGCCGTGAAACTTGTTTCACTTGGTGGAAATTCGGCAGCCGCATTCGACACGTTAAAAGCACCGTTGGTTATTTTTCCAGTTGTCGAGAAAATTCAATTTGAAAATTGATGATCCAGTGTTTGATCGACTTTTACAAGCGTGCAAAGGTCGCCCAGCCATCGGGCGAGCAAACCATCGGAAAACGGAAATTGACATCATATGATACATCCGCGTCCGGCTCTTTCGATTGATGTCATTTTCACCGTGATCCACAAAGTATCATATTTCAACAACAAGAGACCACCACCGTACGTACTTTGAGCAATGTACAGTATGTCAAGGTCCTGGACAAACGCCAAGATCGTTCTTTGGGTTTTAATTTTTTCTGAGAAGGTACAGTATCATAGCCAAAAGGAACATGTGGTAAAGTTTCATGACACTGCGTTGGGTCTTTGGTGTTGAAATGATTTTTTTTTCAAATTTGAAAAAAAAATCGCTCAATAGTCAAGTCCAAATCCATCTGGAGGGTCCCCCGCTTGAGAGAGTCAAGCCTGACAAAAAAATGAAATCAGTTTGGCAACCGACACACTGGCCCTCTGAGAGTCATGTCACGCGATGCATTGACCCCTCTTTGTCAACAAATCTGGAATAAAAATCGGGGGTCCATCGACGAGCCGTTCACGAGAAAACGGCGATTAAAGCGAAATTTAAGAAACTTGGAGTTTTCTTCAAGTTTTGATCGTACGCCTGTGAAAATGGGCTCATTCGAAACAGAATCAAATTGTGCATCTTTCGTAACAGCAGCACGCGTTGCTCTGCTCTGTCCGTTAACAATAAAATTGGAGTTGAAATCTTTGATTCGACGCTGCAAGAGTACAAAGGTCACGCATCGACTTTGACCGGCTGAAACAAAAAGGCGCCCAAACGCGTAACTTTCCATCAGTGCAAGTTTCAACCCGATCCAGGCAAAATTTCTCTCTCCATAGCCGAAAACGTGTATTTATCGACAAATGTCGATTTTCTCGTCAATGGCTTGATTGACCTCCAGATTTTACGATTGTTCTGAAAAGAGAGTGTCCAAAATACCCATATGACAAGGTTTAAAGGAGTGGCGTTCACTTGACGGCATGCCATATCGATTTGGAAAATCGTGATTTTTTCGCGGATTTTCCAAGGGGTCCAGTTGACCATTTTCAAGGTGTGAAATTTAGGTCACTGGATCACCATGCCATTCACAGCCAGGGTATACAGTACACGCACTGTTTGTCGACAGAAATGTCGTAAAAATCCTGGGTCGATTGTCTGGTTTTGGCGATGAATGCAAAAATCTGAGGTTTGACACGACCGTTTGATCCCAAGGCGAACTCAGTGAATAGTGACTGCAACGCCTTAAAACGCAATTCTCCAGAAAGAACTCGACGTGATGCGTACAAGGATATGCGTGATCGGTGAAACACACACGTTTTGGGAGAATGGAAACAGTGCAAAGACAGGCCTTAATTTTGGCTGATTTTTGGCGCGTGAAAAATCGAACTTTAATGCACTGTGTCTGCTCCTTGACCTGATGGAATTCATGCATCGGGAGCATGGCTTGCTTGTGGTTGCGTTTGTGCGGCTCTGAGACACGTTTTTCCCTCGCTAGCCGCATTTGAATTTAAATCGATAATCACTCATTGCTCGCCAACGGACAGATACACCGTGCTCTTTTTTTCGTCGTATACAAGGTTTGCCGATGAAGATTCTCTGGTGTGCTAATTTGGTCCAATTCTGGAGACCTACTTTTTGAATTTGAGGTGGCGTGCTCACGGCGGCTCATAAGCCTGTCGTAAAAATACCGTATGCGCATTTGAGCGCGTCCAAACGGCCCAAAATCTGAAGTAGACGACGAGCGAGGCCAAACTACAATGATGATATGCTTTTGTCGGCTATTTGCGTAGTACGTTCTTTACGTCACGAAGCATTTTCGCCCTTTTGGCATAAATAACGAATTTCTTGCCAACGGTCCGTTTCATCCCAATACTTAATGCCATTTCTGCGATGAAACAGAGTCGTTGCACGTTACAGTGAGTGCAAGAGGGCGCATGAATCGTTGCCCGTTGAAAAGACTGTCTGATTTTTCCCTATGGGCAATGATTTTGGGATTTTGGGTGCAGACGCGTTTCCTAAATTGATTCAACTATTACACATTTGTAAAAATGCATTGACGCCTGGTAGTCCTCGCGGTCGCAATATGTAAATCTTTTTCTTTTTTTTTTTTTTTGCATTTTGCGCAGCTTGGTCATTTTTTTTTTTAAAGAGCCGGCGCTTGGGTTGTCCCGCGGGTGGCGCCCCGAGGATCTGGAATATTTGATGGCAGGTTTTGCGGATCGGTTGTTCCAAGCGCCGCCAGCCGGGAACATTACCGAAAAAGGTTGATTTTCTGAGACCTTCCATTTTTTTTGCCCTGGTCAAAACGACAAACAGAATTTCCAATTAATCAGCGCGATCAACACAAACGATTGTCATTGGTAGGGAAAGATGAGTTGTAGCAAAGCAATGGCGGACAGGGGGTCCTCATTTTATTCGAAATGAACGACTAAATTTTGCAAAATTTAATTGCATCGGCTATGGATGTGAATGTTGGTCGTGTTCACCGCTTGATAAAGACTGCATCATGGTCATCATGATATCTAATGTGGGCGATGTGATGGGTGGGCGTGATTCTGGGGGCGAGCCGACCCCCAACACCTTGTCGTACAACGGGTGTTTGACCAGGGTGGGGTCATTTTGTGCGTGTGGAGATGGTGCGCCTGTGGCTGAGCCCTGGGAGTGGTGTTCTGGGGAGAACATGCCTGTTGGGTCCATGAGCGTTGCAGTGGACGGCGTGTCGACGGCGCCACGCGAGGGAGGGGGTGGTGTCCAATGACGATCCGGGGCACCTGGGGGGATTTCTGTCAATCCCTTGATTCTGCGCCAGCGATTGGTGGTGTCGATATCGTAGCGTGAGGTGAGGAACCAGTACTCGCTGTGGAACGAGGGTGGCAATTCCCAACTCTGACTCAGGGTGGGGTCGCCGCCGTGATAAATGGCGCCATTGAGCAGCAAGCTGAAGCAGCTGTCGTAATCCATTTGGTCGCGGAAGATGATCATGCGGTCACGCATCTGAGGCGCGGGAATCAGGTCAATGCGCGGGTCGTGCGGAATGGATAGCTGCAACAATGTAGGCTGCAAACGCGCGGACGGCATCTTGTCGCTGCTTATCCTGGACAGGGTCGACTGGACACGCAATTGCAAACGGATGCGCTGGATGGCGCCCATGCTGGAAATGGAGTTTGCCTGTTTTTGCGAATCGTCGTCGTCGTCATCCTCGGCATCGTCTATTGTCCATTTTGCCACGTCTTCGTGGGAAAAGGGCGTGACACTGCGCTGTTGTTGTTGACCAGAAGACGCCACGGACGCCTCACGATCGTCGGCCATGGTCACATCGTCGTGATCTTCTTCCTGCTTGATCGTCATGGCGTGGTGCTGGTTATCATCGTCGGGAGGAGGTATCAAAGGCGGCAGGCTGCTATGGTTGCCCGACGTCATGTCGTCCACAATCGACGGGTGGTATTGCTGCTGATGGTGCACATGTCCATTGTTGTTGCCATCATGGTCCATTGCCTGGCCATCGGCATTGGGTGTCTTGGCGGCCATTGCACCACCCTGTGTACCATTCTCTTGGATACCAGCGGCTGCCGCCGACGACGAAGACATAGAAGTGGGCGCAGCAGCACCACGTGGTGGCGTGGGCGATGCATTGGAGTCGCGATCGTCCATGGCTGCAAGCTGTGCAGACAGATTGGGCTTTTTCAAGTGGCGATTGTTACGTGTATAGGCATTGACATACGCCTCAATCGCATGTGGATGCGTCTTTGCCATGTCAATCAGGGTTTCCTCAGCAAGATAAGGCATATGTGGCGGCAGATCGATATTGTGGTGCATACACATGAATTGAAGCGTGATCAGCAGACCACGCAGATACCACAGCTCCACGCGATACATTTCCAGTCGATTGCGCGACTTTTTCAGCTCTTTGGCCGTCGAATTGCGTTGCTCGCGCAGCGTCTTGATAGTGTTTTCCAAATCCTTGAGGTGGCGCTCCTTGCGTTCACGGAAACTGGGTCCCCCCAAAAAAAAAATTAAAAAAAAGGATGAGCTGTTGCCAAATTCATGTCATGTGGGAAATTGTCGGCGAGTACGTGCGAGGGTTGCACACACACACACACAAGGAAAAAAGAAAAAAAAAAAAAAAAAAAAAAAAGGAAAGGACACGTACGCGCGCTGAGCGGCTCGATTTTGGGCCTTTCGCAGAGCCGGCGATGCTGGATTTGGCTTTCTGCCTGGTTTCTTGCGAATCTTGATGGGATTGCCGTGTATGTCAAAGCCAGGAAGGGGCGGGAAGCCTTGGCCAGGTGGCAATTGGCCGTGTGGTGGCGGTGCCATGAACGCATTGGGCGCCATCGGGTACGACATGCCCGGAGCAGCAGGGGGTTGCGAGAAATCCATGGGAATGTACATGGACGCGGCGGCTTGTGATGGGGGCGATTGATGCGGAAAGCCATCAGGCCCAAAGGAACCCCACACGTCAAATGGCGCCTGTTGCGGTTGCTGTTGTTGCTGTTGTTGCGATGCTTGTTGCTGGAAAAAGGCCCCTTGCTGCTGCTGCTGCTGCTGCGAAGGTGGCTGCTGCATATCCTGCTCTTGAATATAGTCGTCAATTGATGACAAGTACGAGTCCATCTTGTTGGGAACCAGGATAAAACAACAAAAAAAAAGACGGGAAAAAGAGAGAGAAAAAAAAAAAAAAACGAGAGAGAAAAAAGAAACAAGGTCGTCTTGCGTTTTTCGCTCGCACCCAAGACGACCTGAGATCAAATTGGCTGCACAGTTGAAACCTTGCCAATCGACCCGGCCGCCCGAGTCCCATCAAAATAGGCTACTTTCTGTGTCACCAATGATTGTTGCCCCTGTCCTTCCCTCTCTCTTTTTGTTCACACACAAATTAAAATGTCTTTAGAGCGCAAAGGCGAGTGAAAATGGATGAGAACCTGCATCACCTGATCCACTCACGCCCAAAATTGTCGCGTCACACGCGCGAAAAAAAAAATCAAGATGGAGCGAACGCGACTGGAGATCGAGATGGAATAAAAATAAAAATAAAAATAGTGTTTATTTCATAGGGCTGGAGAATAAGAGGGAGAAAGTGAAAAAAAAAAGACGAGCGGGGTGCTCATGGCTCATGCTTGAGGGATCAATGCAAGCAAAAGAGCACCAACGAGCAATGTCACGGGTAATGGCACGCTTGGGGCCTTGGACATGAGGTTGTTGCTTGCCATGGCGGGTGACGCGAGTGCCGTGTTACTCGCAGGCATGGTTGACATGGGGCCAGATGATGCCGACGCCATGGCTAATTGCCGAGAGAAAAGAAAAAAAAAAAGGACGCGCCGAGAAAAAAAAAAAAAAAGTCAATGCACGTGTTTTTCCTCGCTTTCTTTCCTTCTGTCCACTTTTTTTTTTTTTTTTTTTTTTTACCTCCCGGGGTTGTCATGACCGAGATGGGCGATGCCATTGAGGGCGAATTCTTGTTGTCTGAGCTGCTCATGTTGTCATTCTTGTCATTCTTTTCATCCTTTCCGCCATCTTTGCCATCTTTGTTCTTGTTCTTGTTATCTTTTTCTTCATCGCTGTCGCTATTGATATTTGGCTTGGAATGTGACAGGCCGGATTGTTCAAACATGTCGCCGGATGGCCTAATTGTTTGGCATTTGAGAGGTCACGTTCGTTTCTTTTTCGCTTTTTTATTACCAATTATCGTCAATGCATGACTCGTAGCAAGCGGTGTCGCCCTTGCATCCAGTGACACAACTATTGGCTTCTGTCACTATTTTGGCCGTGGTACAAGAAAGAATTTAGAGTTGTTGGCGGTGTGTGTCGCCTTTTTAGCCCGCCCTTACCACAAGAGTCAATACAAGGTTGATCTCTGGCGTCACACTCGCACGCGGCGTAGCAGTGAGCAACGAGACCGACAAGAGCCACAAGAGAGAGACGGGTCAATTGCATTGTTTACAAAAGGTGAGTTTTACAAATATAAAGATCAATACAAAAAGAAGCCCCATTCAAGTGCGTTTTGGACCGCGTCTTTTATAATGTCGTTTGGCAGAATGGTGAGGACAGAATGGATGGACCCCCTGGAGACTCATCTCATTGCAATTAGATTTCGATGAATTGAATTCAAAAATGCGGGAATAGCCTATATGCCTAAAAAAGGCGTTGCACCCCTGATCCTTGGTGAAGGGATTGGTTGGAGGAGGGGCACGGCACACGGCGCGACAGCATTTTCATGTGCTTGTTTTCTCCATTGATGTGACACAAAGTCTGTCCGACAGGCGAAGACCATGTGCTCCAAAGGAAAAACAACGAAAACGAGCTCTTTTTTTTTTTTTTTTTTCATCCCGGGCCAACCTGTGTGTGTGTGTGTGTGTGTGTGTGCGTGCTTCTGTGCGCGCGTGTGTCCAATGGATGAATTGGGATCCTTGGGCTGGGCTTTTCTCGTTTTTTTTTTTTTTATGAACAGCTGGGCGCAAAAGCTGGGCCATTGTTCTTTATCTCTCTTTTGTCTTGTTTTTTCCTTTCTTTCTTTCCTTTCACTAGCCACTCCTCTCCTTCCCTTGTCCCCCTCCCCAGTCCCCTTTGTATATTATTAAACGAGCCCTTGGTCGTAAAATAGCACCTATTCTCCCCGTTTCTCCTCTCTTTTTGCTCCTTGTCTCCGTCCCCCCTCTCTCTCCTCTTTGTTGTATTATATATTTTTTTCTATTCGCCTCCTTGCAGTCTTATGAGCGAGATCAACTTTGAATACTTTGACCCAGAAGTGGAACTCGGCACGGTCGACGAGCACGGCCGGCCAATTCGCCCACGCAAAAAGCCGGGGCGCAAACCCAACCCGCCGTCGCCTCAACAGCGCAAAGCACAGAACCGACAGGCACAACGAGCGTATGTTTCCTCTATCTTTTTTTGTTTTCCAGACAAATTGGGCCCCCATTGCTCTTTTTCTACACGAATTGGGCTCTTTTTTTTATTTTATTTTATTTTATTTTTTTTTCCTGGGCGACTTGAGCCCCTGTTTCTGCTTTTTTTTTATTGCTTTTCTCACCCCAATTGTGCTTTTTTTTATATTAGATTTCGCGAGCGCAAGCGGCGTGAGATGAAGGAGGCCGAGAACAACATCAAAAAATGCATGCATCAACGCGACGCGGCGATCCGCAAGGCGAATGCGCTCCAGCGGACGGTGAACGAGCTGCGGTACGAGAACAACTTTCTCAAGGGGTGGGTGTTGACGCTGAAGCTTGCGTGTCTGTCGCATGGGGTGAATGTGCCCAAATTCTGGAACACCGGCGCCGTGGATGCCGTGGGCTCGGACATTGTCACGCAATCGCGATCCGAGGGCATCCCACAGAGCCTGGAATTCTTCCTCGACAAAAACATGCAAATAATCTCTGAATCGCCCGAGGATCTCAATGCCTACATGGCCAATCCATCGCCACCACCGCCATCGGTCCATTCGCTCAATGGCTTTGTTTCCTCGTCGTCGCCCGCCACCATCCCCATCTCCACACCGTCGCCCTCTTCCACGACAAGCTCCATGTATGCTTCCACGCCGCACGTGCCGTCCCAGGCACCACCACCACCACCACAAAATACAAAGACACAAGCACCACCCTCGCAAAAGATCCCGCTCAACACGCCATCCGCCACGGCCAGCCATCCATTCAACCCAATGGTCGCATCGTCGCCCTTTGGGTCGCCCAACGACAATGCCTATGCGTTTCTTTCCACGCCACCAGCACACGCGACTGACTTTATGGCCTCATTTGACAAAAATCACACGTCCCCACCATCGTCGATGGCACCCAATGGCTTCAATATGTTCCAGAGACAGCCATCGTGGTCGTCATCACCATCGCCGTCGCCGCAGCAGCAGCAGCAACAGCAGCAACAGCAGCAACAGCAGCAAATGCACAACAATGGCAACATGTTCATGACATCCTCCTCCCTTATACCTGACCAGCCACGCCAATGCTTCCCGCCCATGTCCGCCGTCGATGCCATCAACTTTTTGCGCAACATGAATCGCGGCAAGCCAACGAGCAAATCGGTCTTTACACCAAGTAAGTTTGTTGCACCAACCACATGCAAAAAAAAAGTGTGGGGTAGGCGCGCCCTTGATTTTACCACGTTGGGCATGGACCAACATGTTGGGTTTTGTGCCAAATTGCGGGGGAGAAGAGCTGTATATGTGTGTGACACGCGTGTGTACGTGTGTGCCGAGAAGGAGGATTGGAACGGGAGGGGAAAAAAAAGGGATGCGCGAAATGGATCCCGGGACCAAACAGGATCATTCTTTGCTCCCCATGCCCTTATGCTCGCAATGGGCTCCTCTGTCACATCCCCCTCATCCCCTCTCCCTCCCCCCCCCAAAAAAAAGGGCGGTGTTGCACGCAACACTTGAGTAACATGATGGTTGATTCTTATTATTTTTATCTTTTTTTTAAACTTTTTCTTTGTGCAGCCGAGCTCCAGCGACATGTACCTCATGATGCGCGCATCGACAGTGTGCCTGGCCCCACGATACGCGACCATATGATCATCTTCCAAGGCTTTTACGATGCCAATGCCCTGTTTTCGTTCCTGATCAAGCATTGTGTCTTTCTCGGTGGCGATCTTGGCAATTCCGACTGCTGGTATGTGCCGCCCGTGTTTTTCCAGAAATATTGGTTCCTCATGCCCAATCACCGACGTAAGAAAACCTTGCAAAGAAGAAAAAATGCCAGTCTTTTTGCTTATTTTTGCCCATTTTGCTCCTTTGCCCCTCCTATAGCAAAACGCATCGACAATGCCATTGAGCTTGCCATTGGGCAGGGCAAGACGCTGTCGCGCATGCTGTTCCAGCGCAAAAAGATGTATATTGAACGTGAAAAATATGCGCATCTCTTCCCGCCCGTGACATTGACCGACAAGGACGAGCGAAAGTCGCTCACGGACAAGGAGGCCAATGGCAAGGATCCCTGGGAATCCACCATGGACGATCCAGGCATCCGCTGCGACGATGTGCCTCTGGGTGAGTCCTTTTATATGCTCTTCTTTTTTTTTTTTTTTTTTTTTTTTTTTTTTTTTGCAAGAAGATGAACGCTCATCTTTTTTTCTCTCTTACTTTTTTTCTCGCAGATGTCGTGCTGGATCTAATGGAGTCACTGCCCAAGCTCACATCGCCCAATGTCTTTACTTTTTAACCACTTTTTCGATTTCCGCGCGACACGACGCGTCGCGCTCCCTCTCGTCATAGTTTCATGTATCTGCTTACCCCCCTCACCGCCCTCTTCCCCCTATCCCCAATTGTATTTTTAAACCCTGCGAAATAAAAATCCCCTCGATCCTCAAAAACAGCATCACGAGCAAGCAAAGCGACGTCATGATCTATAATAAAAGGTTTAATTGCGTCGCATGGCGCGGAGATCCGACGATTTCATTTGCTCTTCAACTTGCAAATCCCACGTGGGGTGAGGCAATGGTTACGCACAACTCAGAACGACGTGAGAATCGCTCGCGCTCCAGTTTTTTTTAAAAAAAAAAAAGGAAGAGAGAGAGGTCAATTTTTTACTATTTGGTTGGGATATATGATTGTGATGGGTTGTGATCAACGTGGCATAATTAAGATGAAAAAAAAAGGAGCAAAGAGGCAGAAATTTACAAAAATGAAGGTCAGGTAATGGGAAAAAAAAGGGCTACAATGGGGGTGTATACAACAGGGTCATGTACAAAAAGGGTCTGGCTGGGCATAAAAATGTCAACACGTAGCAGGGGCAGGCCATGGAATGGCTTTTTGGTAAGCGAGAGACAGGGGAAACAAGCATGAGGGTGAATTTACATATGAATGAATAGGAGAATGAGGAGATCAAGGGGGGCAAAAAGGTGCCAAAAAAAGAATTGGAGGATTTTGAAGAGCAATTGGGGTAGCTAGACAAGGAGCGCGGTGCTAAAAAAAAAGGGCTTGGTGACGTATATACGAAAGGGAAAAAAAAAGGGGGGGGGAGAGGCAAAACGAGGCGAAAACGCGAAAAAAAACGCGCTATTCGCAGTTGATCCACAGGTCGTAAAAGCTCTCTTGAGGGTGGAACGAAGTTGGAGAAACCAAGGCCTTGGTGGATGCGGCTGGGGACGATTGAATGGGTGGTGTGATGGGCGAGTCAATGCTGGCGGGGCTTGTGCATTGATGAGTGTCTGTCAAGACGACAGGTGGCAGCACGTAGTGGCCATGTTGTCGACGTTCAACCGATTGATGGCGCGTCTGGTGATAAATTTGATGCGAATGGGTGGTTGTGTCTTGAGAGTCATGAGACGCGGCACTCGAAGGGGCGGTGCCGCGGTGTCGTGGGTGGTACAGATGAGGTCGGCAACCCGAAGGCACCCAATTGGGGATTTTTGCGCCCGAGGTGGTGATGATCCATGCATCTTGGTCATTGTCGTTTGTTTGGTAATTGTCACCACCCCTTTCGGTGTGGTCGTCGTCGATTTCGTTGTTGATATTGTCGTCGTCGTCGTTGCCATGCCAAAATAACGATCGCACGTCGACCTTGCGCTTGGCAGCCTTGAGAAACAGCTCGGCAGGACGGACCTTGCTGTGGCGCAAATAGTAGCTTTTGCATGTCTCGCACCAATGGCCCTGGCCACACAAATTGCGATACCATTGGTGCGTCTCGTGCACACCGCAATTGGCGCAGCTCTTGCCGTAAACAGGTGCCTTTTTCGCTTGTTTTGGTCGCTGAATGTGGTCGTCCGTGTGGTCAGTCGCGTCTGCAAGGTCGGTCGTGGACGAATTGGCCGCCGATTCGGGATCCATGTGGCTATTGGCGCGTAACCCGTATCTGTTGGCAACAATCAGGCGCAATGGTCTCGGCGCCTTGTGTTTGAGCTGGTAACGGTAGCAAGCGACGCACAGCTTGCGTC
Source organism: Gongronella butleri (assembly GCA_025201375.1). NCBI lineage: Eukaryota > Fungi > Mucoromycota > Mucoromycetes > Mucorales > Cunninghamellaceae > Gongronella > Gongronella butleri. The sequence goes on along the minus strand of JAIWZP010000083.1, from coordinate 3,511 downwards.
TGGACGCAGGTTTGGTGTTGCAATTGACGCAATTGGACCGCGATTTGGCCGGGCGTGGCGATGTCATTGTGTTGAGAAGGGCACTGTAGGCGGCAGGCAGCAATTGCATGGGCAACGTATCGACAGGCGTCGTGCGATCTAGACCAATGCGCATGAACAAGAAATTCGCAAGTGCGACGGTTTCCCACAACTGGCGAAGGCGGAATCGGTGCAGATTGAAGCGGAAGAGCGTGTTGAGGACGTGATTCAAACGATAAATGTGATCCTCCTTGGCCATGGACGCGTCTTCGAGGAAGCGCACGTCAGTACGACCCGGTGTGGCGCCGTGCTGGGTGTACCGGAACAGATGAAATAACCATGTTGGGAAAAAGATGAAATCCGGCGACACCATTTGCGACTTGCTGTTGTTGCACCTGAAAAACACGGCCAGCAATTGCATCTGATCCTGCAATTCTTGAGATTGAATTGGCCGCGACGCCTTGCCTGTGCCAATGTGGCAACGGAACGACCCATTCATATGCCGCCCAATCACCTTGATGTGCATCGGCGTGTCGCGCACATACGACATGGTCCCAGCACCAAGAACGCGCTGCAAATCACGCGTCGGCGGCGCGTCCAAGGGTGACAGCACCGCGTCCGTCAATGTATTGCGCTCTTGCATCGCCTTGAGCCGAAATCCGCTCTGAAACAGCAATTGCTCCCAAACAGACATCAAATCATCGTCATGGATCGCGGCAGACGTATCAAACCGCCGCACGCGCACCTGCGCAGCCGGCGCCGGCGAGAGAAGATCACAAATGTTCATCGATGATCGTCAAGGAAAAAAAGGGGAAAATGAAAAAAAACAAAAAAAAAAAAAGAAAAACGCAGAAAGAATGAAACAAAAAAAAAGCAAAAAGAAAAAAAAATGGAGAAAGAGAAAGGGAAAGGGAAACAAGGAAAAAAAAAAAGAGTCAATTGAGAAGGATGGGACCTGGGGCCTTTAATGCTTGCTTCTCGCCCAGCTTTATTTCTCTTTGTCTAATGCAGTCAATTCGTATCTCCCCCTCCCCACCACCCCATATCACCTGCCAGCCTTGCCCCCCTCATGCCCCTCATTCGCCATGCCCCCCTTGCTCTCGCACTTTCTCGCTCATTTCATCTGTTCTCTCCCCCCACAGAAAAAAAAAAAAGACACGTCGCGCGCTCATCCCTCCCACCATCACTCTTTCCTCATGTCCAAATGTAGCTTGCTGGACCCCTAATTTCTCGACGGCGACCTGATCTCATGTTGGCAACGGGTCATGAGCAAGTCTGGCCATGTAGGGTGATGATGACGATCCATTGCCAATCTCTATTTTTTTTTTTTTTTTTTTGCTGATGTTGTCGCTTACCCTGGATGGCCCCTTGGCTCTCCAATTTGGCCATTGGAAAGGCTTGGAATGCCAGTGGCACCATTTTTCATCATCCACACGTTCAATCGGCTCCTGCCTGATCCACACAACACCCCTTTCTTTTCATTTGTCGGATGAAAACAAAGAGAATATGGCAAAAAAGATGAAATGGAAGCTCTTCGAGCGCCATTTGGGCATTTGCTCTGCATGGAAAAGGAGGGAAAAGAGAACACTTGCGTTCTTTCTTTCGGATTCACTGCAAACATGGAAATCACGTTCAACAAGGAGGCGAGGCGGGAGGCATGGCGAGATGCAAATCGCCCAAGGGTCGCTTGTCATGGTGCCGCACACCTTCCCATGATACTTTTATGCATCTAGCCCCGTCTTTCATTCTAAAAGCTTGTTGTGCACAAAGTTTGCGTTGCCTTGTACCCTGTCATTTGCGCTTCTCCGCCGTCTCCCTCATTTTTACCTGATTCTCTCTCTCTCTTCTCTTTCCCCCTCCCTTTGTCCCCCTTCATCCGGCCACCAGGCACTTTTTCCTCTCCTTTTTGACCCTGATCATGCGAGCTAAAAAGGCAGCCTACTTAATGAGCGAAGCAAACCCAAATCTCTGGACATTCATTATTTTGCCTCGTCAGAGCCCTGCTTCCTCCCCCCCAATTCAATTCGCAATGAAAGGGTGGTGATCGCATCTCATTGCCTTTTTCCCCCGTCCAAAGAAGCGAGCGACAGTCATTGTCTCTTTAATGCAGCGGGATCGCCTAATTTAGCGATTGGCTGTGAATGACGCGCTTTTTCGCTGATTTGGATGCATGGTGTGGTCTCGTGACACGTCTCTGCGTGCTTTTATATGATGCCCCGTACGTGTCGCGTTGAATTTAGCAAAAAGTGGTGAGCGCGCAAGTGTCGGCCGACAAGCGGCGACGGTGTTTCGCGCGATTTTACGAGCTTCAATGTCATTGTTCGTGTACAAATGAGGTCGAGAGAACAAACAAGGAGTGTTAAGGCTAAAAAAAAATGAAGGGAGATGGCAATTGGGGGGAAGGAGTGTGAGATGTCCAAGGGGTAAAAAAAAAACGAGGGGGAGACGACGCGAGGAGGTGGTGAAAGATGCATACGACGCCGTCATTGTCTCGCTTTTTCTCTTTTTTTTTTCTCGTTTTCTCGCAAGGACCGATGCCAAACGGCCAATGTGGTTGGAACCGCCGAGGGATCGACTAGCGCGCGTGGTCCCGAGACACGGAACAAAGTTCCATAATCATTGGCAGACCGGTCATCGCGTGTCTTTGCCAAGGAAGCAAAATGATGATACCCCCCCATTATCCCCATTTTTTTATATTTTGAGATGAGCTCTTTTATTCTCTTTGTTTTTTTTTTCATTTCGCCATGACGCGGCAGCCGATGCTTTGACCAACAACATGAAAAAAGGAGATAAAAAAAAAACACACGCGCATACACACGCACGCAAAAAAAAAAAAGAAAAAGCGAGTCAAAAGGGGGACCAGGACTCGCTGAGATGGGGATGCAGGGTGACATCAAGATAGGGAACCATGTGATGCGCGTGGAGGCGCGCAGTATATGAAAAACAGGGTGCCATTTTTAAAAAAAAATTACTGTGCAAAGATTGCCTCCTTTTTTTTTTTTTTTGCTTGGAAACGAGCCTGTCAAGCCAATTCATGTCCCAATGCTCGGAGATTGCCCTTTTTCGGCATCCAGAGCAAATGCGACTTGCCTTTTGCAGACGCCGCATCTCCTAAAAAGCAAAAACAATGAGAAATGGAGTGCCCTCGGTCTCCCTGCGTGATTGCGCTGAATGATATCATGTTTGAATGAGTCAATGACACCCGTTGGCGACATGCAAACAGGGCGGCCGGCTTGCCAAAAGCGGTCAATTGTTGTGTCGTGGGCCAATTTTTTCCCTTGGAACCGATGACGCAGCGTGCGATAAAAACGGCGATCCCATCGACGATGAGCGAGCATGAGACCTTCCGAGTGACAAACCTAGCTAAAAGTAGCCCTAGATTCGTTTGTCATGCACGAACACGCTCTTGCAACCTGAGACAAAAGGAACAGACCCAGCCGATACCAATTTTAAGCGCTTGGCCCGCTTTGTGTCACCCTGGACGGCCGCGACT